>CM062804.1:854885940-855169541 GCA_031772625.1 Pinus tabuliformis
CTTCAAGATAAAAAGGGTCCTTTGAAGCGTTCTTTTTAGAATCATCCTTAAATGTTACTTTCTTTGACTTCTTTTCATCTGTTTTGATCTCTTTTTTCCAAAGCTATAATCCCTCTTTCTTCTACAGACATGGCTTCTTTCATGTTTTTGCAAGGGTAGCCTTATTGGCTCTATCTAGGAAAATCACAATAATAGAAGGAAGAGAACTATATGTACCATTCTATTTGTACATCTACTGTAGTTTTGAGGCGCTGGGTTGGGTTTGGAGGGGGGTATTAGCAATTTGTTAAATCTGGAGTTGAAGTCTTTGATCCTTTCATCTGAATTAGCTTTTAAGTTAGAAAGATCATTGATCAAGGATGCTATGGTCCTGTCATCACCAAATTTTGCAAGAAATACTTCTTGAAAAGTATCCCAGTCCCTAATTGAACCTGCTAGAAGGAAAAATACCAAGATCCAGCAGATCCTTGGAAGGTATAAGGGAACAATCTGATTACAACATCTTCATGTGCAACTCCATTAAGATTCATGGCTAACATAAAGTTATTTAGATGTTCTTTGGCTGGAAGACCATCATCGGGATTGTACTTCGGTAGCCATTTTTCTGGGTTTGCTGGGAGTGCATTTGGATTTGTGACCAGGACAGCGCCAGGGTTTGTCCAAGGTTGTGCAGGTTGATTGGCCGTAACTTGAGTTGGAGACTGAGAAGATGGGAAGGTCAGTCCAGAAGTAGGTATAGATGGCAAAGAACTTACTACTAGGTTAGTACTACTAGTAGCAGTACTAATTGGAGAAGTGGATAGTTGAGAAGTTATGGATTGAGTAGAAGTGAATGGGGAATTGAATGGATAGAAAGGTGATGTGATCTTACTGGTGTCCATTTAGATCTTGGTAAGGTAACTTTCCTACGTCGTGGAGGGATGGGAATTACTCCAAGCCTTTCACTTTGCAATCTAGTTAATACACCAGTTTGGTGTAATAAGGAAGTAACACTTTCTTCAGAAACTTCGGGCCTCTCTGGTTTCTTAGCAGAAATGGATATCTGTTCCAATTTTTGTATCAAAGAATGTCTTCGAGGGACTCGAGAGTGTAATCTGGGGAAAGTGTTTTTATTACTACTTTGAAGATGAGGAGATGTTTCTATAACTTCAGATTTCCGATCACGAGATTTTGAATGAGATCTAGAAGGTGTAGAAGTTGTGGAGGGGTTTTGACTCTTATGAATGTTTATCATTGATATTTAGGTTTATATTCCATTCATAGTCGGATGGACCTCCTTCTAGCACAAAAATTTTGCAGCCTTAGAGTTCTGCTACCCAACATGGGGGATAACCACCCAACTAGACCTTAAGACTGTTAGGGTCCCACCCTAACCCCCTTATTTATGTCATGGGATCACGTCATAGTCAAGAGTCAATAAAGCCCATATTAATATTTGTAAGTGGTTAACCCGCAATTAATGACGGGACCACAGTTAGTTGCAAATGGGCGACAGTATTAGATAGATGGTAAATGGGCGGTAGTATTAGATAGATGGTACTAATAAAACCCATGGTATTGGCCCGTGGTATTGCATGTATGAGTCATATATAAAGGATAGAGACTCCCTGCGAGGAGTATCGTGTCTTGTTTTTGTGATCGAGCTCTGCTCTATTGGAGGTTGCCCCCTCGAAGAGGCCTGTGAACATTTCTCTCTGAATAATAAAATCATTGGTATTATGTGCTCTGGGTATATTTTCTTCGCATATTATGTGTTCTCAGTATCCTTTCTTCACAAATTCTATGTTTGGGTATTGCTTTGCAGGTTAAGAGCATAACAAGTGGTATCAGAGCACTTTCGAGGGCTCGGTGGGATCTCCAAATTTTAGCAATTTTTTTTTTTTCTGGCTAGAGACGTGTTCCGGCGTCTTTAAACCACGGGATCTGTCGTTAAGCGCATAAACCTGCGGATTTGGGGAGGCATGCACGTAGGAAATACAAGAGGTGGTCACGTCTGTTGGACTCCCTTGTAACCCCTGTGGGTACCCCTTTGAGTAGTAGCGCATTAGACAGAACCGCGCACGGACTGTCTTCCACGTACCCTCTGGGTATATAGGAAGCCCCCTAGCTCCCTTGAAACCTCGCCATAGATAAACCTTCGGCCGTCTTGTGGCTACAGTACACCGAGAACAGCACTCGGAGAGATTACTCGCCCGTACGATAGGGTAGTCGGATTGTACGGCTAAGGGTACGGTCGATCCTCCTTAGTTAGAGCCCTGAAACATTTGGCCGAGTACTACTGTCAGACCCTTATGTATATTGCGATCTGTAGCACTTGACACTCCCAAGACCATAGTTCCCTTTCGATCGGGGGATCACACATCATCTATTCCAGATCGGCAGCAGCAGTTGTTCCACCATTCAGATCTCTCAGATCCACCAGATCGGATATTCCAGATCAGCAGCAGCAGTTGTTCCACCATTCAGATCTCTCAGACCCACCAGATCGGATATTCCAGATCAGCAGCAGCAGTTGTTCCACCATTCAGATCTTCCAGATCCACCAGATCGGAGTAGTTGTGAAGGGTTCCTGTACCTGGATATAATTTTCGCAGGACTTTTGGCGGCATTGACATTTTGAGGATTTGGCGACTGCAGTATTGATCAGGAAGGAGTAAAACTCCGTTAGGAGTTTTCCAAAAAAAAAAAAAAAAGAGTCTGAGATCTTCCGAAGTGCTTATTTGTGATCTAGCCCATCAGCATCAGGACAACGAGCTGAGCACGGTGGTACCATTCAATTTCTTAGAAAAAAAATTTTGGCAGTCCCAATTTTTCATCAAGTTGGTGTATGGTAGAAACTAGAGCTCAAGCAATGGCCAATGAAAGACTAGACAAACTTGAAACAGATATGAACGAGCTCAAAAATACGCTTGATGGACTATCGATCCTGGTACGGCAAGCACTCGATAAGGGCAAGGAGCCAGCTCTTGAGGAACCCTATAATGACCATATACACCATGAGGGTGAGTCTAGCCACTCTCCTCACGTCTGGCACACCCATCCACCACCTCCCAAGTTGGATAGTCAGCGACCTCCCAAGTTGGATATGCAGAAATTTGATGGTTCTAACCCGTCCGCATGGCTAGCACAAATGAACCAGTATTTCAAATTGAATCATCTCCAAGATGATTGGACTAAGATTGGAGTGGCGACCATGTACTTGGACAATGAACGATGGCAATGGGCGGAATGGCATCAATGTCGCAATGCACCTTTTTCAAGTTGGGCCCAATTTTCCAAAGCTCTTCAAGATCGATTTGAATAGGGAGACTCCTTTTTGGGCCGTCTCACTAAGCTCCGACAGACGGGTACAGTGGATGAATATATCACCGCTTTTGAAGCCTTAGCCTTCCGCACTCAGCATCTCTCAGATGAGTTCTACACGGAATGTTTTATCAGTGGTCTTAAAGAAGCCATCAAAGCTCAAGTTCTACTCCACCACCCTCCCACATGGACGGAGGCTTGCTAGGTAGCCCGTAAGGTGGAACGTGCCATAACAGCCCAATACAGCCGCCCCAATTTCCCCACTGAAGGTCGTTCCCCACAAGCTCACACCACGACTCAGACACTTAAGGTCCAAAAGGTGTCACCTCAGGAAATGGCCGAAAGAAGGAAGCAAGGACTATGTTACTACTGTGATGAAAAATATTCCCCTGGTCATAAATGCAAGGAGCCCAAGTTTTTTCAAATAGATGCCACTGACTACAGCTCCACCGAGGAAGATCCACCTCTTGAGGAATCGGAGGCGATCGAAGAAGACAGCCAAAAGGAGATACGACCCAGTTATTTCGCTCAATGCATTGGCAGGAATCTCTTCCCCTCAAACTCTCAAAATCAGGGGTTTTCTTAAACATTGCCCAGTAATAGTCCTGATTGATAAAGTACCCATAATTTCATCCATCAAAAAATCGTCAAAGCAGCGCACTGTTTTGTAAGGGCAGTTTCTAACTTCCAAGTCCAAATTGCAGATGGGGGCACAATGAAATGTGAAGGCCACTGTGAAAATGTCAAAATTCAAATGGGAGATTATCAGTTGAAAACCCACATGTTTGCCATAGACATGGAGGGATGCGACATTGTCCTAGGTGCTGAATGGCTCCGCACCCTTGGGCCAATCACAATGGATTTCCAGGAGTTATATATGAGTTTTAAGTAGAACAACTCCACACATACCCTCCTTGGCCTCCAAGCGGGAGCCCCCTCGGTCATCAGCTCACATCGGATGGAAAAATTGTTAAAAAAGGGCCATCATGGAGTGGTAGCGCAATTTAATGCCATCCAGGTAGTCGAAACCAGACCTCTGCCAATTCATACTGAGATGCAGCAGATTTTAAATACCCATCGGACAGTCTTTGACAAGCCTCATGAGCTTCCACCCTCGCGAGGGGAACATGATCATAGCATCACCTTGGTTCCAGGGGCTCAACCCCCAAATGTGCGGCCATACCGATATCCGTTCACTCAAAAGAGTGAAATAGAAAAAATCATCAAGGAATTGTTGGAAGCAGGTGTCATTCGTCCCAGCATTAGTCCTTATTCATCCCTAGTGGTCATGGTCCTCAAGAAAGATGGGGAGTGGAGGATGTGTCCCGGCTTCAGGGCCCTCAACAAGTTGACAGTTAAAGATAAATTTCCCATTCAGGTGGTTGATGATTTGCTAGACGAACTCAATGGGGCTCAATTCTTCACCAAGTTGGATCTTCGCTCCGGCTACCACCAAATTCGCATGAAGGAAGTCGACATTCCCAAGACGGCTTTCAGAACTCATGAAGGCCATTATGAGTTCCTGGTCATGCCATTTGGTCTCTGTAATGCCCCTTCTACTTTTCAGAGTCTTATGAATCACATCCTCAAACCATATCTCAGAAAATTTGTTCTTGTCTTCTTCGATGACATTCTCATCTATAGTGGCACCTGGGCGACACATCTTCAGCATGTAGATCTACTCTTGCAACTGCTCCGCAAGCATAAATTATTTGTCAAAATGTCTAAGTGTGCGTTTGGCATGGAAGAAGTTGAGTATTTGGGCCACATTGTGGGGCGTGAAGGTGTCAAGGTGGACCCCAAAAAGATCCAGGCAATGCAAGAATGGCCTCAACCTAAGACTTTGAAGAGCTTGAGAGGATTTTTGGGTCTCACAGGCTATTATCGTAAATTTGTCCGCAACTATGGCTGCATAGCGAAGCCCCTCACTCAACTCCTAAAGAAAAATTCCTTCTTCTGGACCGAGGAAGCACAACAGGCATTTACCGTGCTCAAAAACGCCATGTGTACCACTCCAGTCTTAGCACTACCTGACTTCACCAAATCCTTTGTCATTGAAAGTGATGCTTCGGGTACAGGTATTGGGGCGGTCTTAATGCAAAGGGCGACCATTGGCCTTCACAAGCCAACAACTCAGTGGGAGGAATTTGGGCCAATCTACCTACGAGAAGGAAATGATGGCCATCTTACATGCAGTCGAGACCTGGCGACCTTACTTATTGGGGCGACGTTTCCAAATCCGCACAGATCATCAATGTCTTAAATATTTTTTGGAGCAACGCCTATCCTCCCCACAACAAAACAAATGGTTAGCCAAAATGCTGGGATATGATTATGAGATCATTTACAAGAAAGGGAAAGACAACAGGGTAGCAGATGCATTATCGTGCCAATTTGAGGAGGAAAGTACTCTACTCGCAATTTCCCTTCCCATTCCAGACTGGATTGAAGAGGCTCATAGGGAATGGTTTTCACACCTAGGGCTCTCCCAACTCATTTCTCAATTGCAGGTAGATCCTAATTCCAGCACAGGCTACTCGTGGCAGAATGATATTCTTCGCTACAAGGACAGAGTCGTCATATCACCAACATCTACCCTCAAAAGTCGCCTTTTGGCAGAATTGCACTCATCTCCCATTGCAGGACATTCGGGCTTTCAGAAGACGTATGCTCGCACCAGAAGATCATTCTTTTGGACAGGCATGAAAAAGGGCGTCCTTACTTTCGTAGCCGAATGTGATGTCTGTCAACGCCACAAAGGGGAAACCGTCAACACACCAGGCACCTTACAACCATTGCCCATTCCGGCCTCAATTTGGACGGAGGTTTCTATGGATTTCATTCCAGGTCTTCCAAAGTCAGGGAAAAAGTCAGTCATCATGGTGGTTGTGGACCGACTGTCGAAGTATGCTCATTTATGCGCCCTACCCCACCCGTTTACACCAACCTTCGTTGCTCAAACTTTCATGGATCAGATCTTCAAATTACATGGCATGCCCACTTCAATAGTGTCTGACCGCGACCCGATCTTCACCAGCAATTTTTGGCAGGAACTCTTCAGACTACAAGGCACTCAACTCAAACTCAGTACTTCATATCATCCGCAAACAGATGGTCAAACCGAAGCTGTCAACAAATGTCTAGAAACCTACCTTAGATGTTTCACTTCAGAGAAGCAACACCTTTGGGCACAGTGGTTACCTCTGGCTCAATGGTGGTATAACACCAACTATCATGCTACCACCAAAATGACTCCCTATGAAGCAGTATATGGTCAACTTCCGCCTTCCCCTACTTCTTATCTCAAGGGATGCTCCAAAGTACAAGTAGTGGATCAACTCCTACAACACCGCGCAACCATGCTCACCCACCTTCGCGAGAATCTTCATCAAGCTCAGAACCGCATGAAGCAACAGGCCGATCAACATCGCTCAGAGCGCCAATTTCAAGAAGGGGATCAGGTCTTTTTGAGGCTGCAACCATATAAGCAAACATCACTCAAAGATAAGGGTTGTCAAAAGCTCGCTCCAAAATTCTACGGACCATACCAAGTACTTCAGCGCATTGGAGAAGTAGCTTACAAGTTGGCTTTGCCACCTACGGCACAAATCCATCCAGTTTTCCATGTATCGTGCCTCAAGAAAGTGATTGGGAACAATTGCCGAGTTCAAACCAGTCTACCTGAGTTAGACGAAGAAGGGTCAATCTGGCTTCAACCTGAACAGGTTCTAGACACCCGAGACAAGCACCTGCGCGGCCGCATGATTAAGGAGGTCCTCGTCAAATGGAAAGACACCTCTCCGGAAGATGCAACTTGGGAACCAGCCACTATTCTTCAGCAGTTTCCACAGCTTCAGCCTTGAGGACAAGGCTAGTCTTAAGGGGGAGGGCATGTTAGGGTCCCACCCTAACCCCCTTATTTATGTCATGGGATCACGTCATAGTCAAGAGTCAATAAATCCCATATTAATATTTGTAAGTGGTTAACTCGCAATTAATGACGGGACCACAGTTAGTTGCAAATGGGCGATAGTATTAGATAGATGGTAAATGGGCGGTAGTATTAGATAGATGGTACTAATAAAACCCACGGTATTGGCCCGTGGTATTGCATGTATGAGTCATATATAAAGGATAGAGACTCCCTGCGAGGAGTATCGTGTCTTGTTTTTGTGATCGAGCTCTGCTCTATTGGAGGTTGCCCCCTCGAAGAGGCCTGTGAACATTTCTCTCTGAATAATAAAATCATTGCTATTCTGTGCTCTGGGTATATTTTCTTCGCATATTCTGTGTTCTCGGTATCTTTTCTTCGCAAATTCTATGTTTGGGTATTGCTTTGCAGGTTAAGAGCATAACAAAGACAGGTCCTTTTCTGTTTAAAGTGGTGGTTCTGACTAGGGATAATGGGACTAGTTTCCTAGTGTGGGTTTTAAGATGAGAGTGGGTGGTTCACGAGTGATTGCAATAGAATAATGATACTCTAAATGACCTATTCTATCATGCAAATCTATAACTAACTTAATCTAATATAAACTCAGGTATTTATGTGTGGTATGCAATCTACAAAAATATCTTCTTAACATGTGATAATAAAGATCAATCACACATAAACAGAGATGATAACGTATAAGATAATTTCTTTGAATAAATAGTTACTCAAATAAATTTATAAAATATATCACATATATGATGATTTATATATGAAAATCAACAATTTCAGCTAGGCGTCATACAATAGTGCAATTAATGCTTAACCGAAAGGATAAATCTCACATACAATTCATGAAAGTAAAGTGTTGTCACTAATTAAACAAAAACAGAATCAATCATACAAGATCATAGTACCATATGTGCGAAGTTATGTTCATTTGACTAATGACATGGATCAACTCCTTTCTTCAAATCAAATCATCTCCCAAGAACACAATAGTGCATCAACAAAGGAAAGTAGTCTAATATCTAAAAGAAATGATCATGTTCCATAATTTCACCAAAGCATTCACAAACTTACAAAAGTGCATTCTTTTCAAAAAAAATTTATAACATTATGGAACCTTATCTAAATGCATGAGAAGGGTATAAATGCTATTCTAAATAATGTGCAAAAATAGATCATACAAAAATTTGAGGAGGTTTCAAACAACCTTCCTCCTAACTAGTTAACTAACTCTAAAAATAAATAGTGGCTTGATGAGCAGAGGCTAAGATGATGATTTGTTGTCTGCCAGCTTGTCCTTCAAATCACATATATCGGCCATTGGTTTGAGTTGAGGAGGTGCCCCAAAATGTGTCCTAAGTTGTCCTGCGAAAATCGCATCAGTGAGAGGTGGCAACATCCGCTGTGTAAGGACCTGCAGTTCCACCGATGTGCGGCCGCGACCGGATGGTGAGCGCGCTGTTGGAAGGTTGATTTGTGAGCTCAGACTCATGTGATGGAGTGTTATGCACATAAGAGGAGGGTGAGCATTGTGTTTATAGGCATGGGGAGTGGTTGGCTCAACCCGCGGGCTGACCAACAAACATGTGAAGCGAACGAAGGATGAACGCGTTTGGAAGGAGGCCGACATGAAAGTTAGAGCATTTGCGATGGAAATGTGGGTGTGGGTAGGTCGGCTGGGCAGCCAAGACCTCGCCCTGCCACACCTATATATTGGTGATGCGTGGAGCTCATTCCACCATCATTCAACCATGAAAGCATCTTCACTCATTTGATAAAGGCGCAAATCTAAGTGCGTGGAAGCTAAGGAGGAAGGTGCAGATTTGGGTGATGCGCCCGTTCTTGGGCAAGGCCGCACAGAGGTAGTGTTTCTTGGTTTTGGGTGAAGGGCGCGGGCAGGGTCTCCCGCCAGTTGGAGAAAGGCGTGCACAGGTGTGTGGCGCCCGGTTTGTGCTACGACTTGGCACGGGTTCTTGGGTGACTCTGGTGAGCACCCACCTGTTAGGGTCCCACCCTAACCCCCTTATTTATGTCAGGGGATCACGTCATAGTCAAGAGTCAATAAATCCCATATTAATAATTGTAAGTGGTTAACCCACAATTAATGACGGGACCACAGTTAGTTGCAAATGGGCGGTAGTATTAGTTAGATGGTAAATGGGCGGTAGTATTAGATAGATGGTATTAATAAAACCCACGATAGTGGCTCGTGGTATTCCATGTATGAGTCATATATAAAGGATAGAGACTCCCTGCGAGGATCATTGTGTCTTGTTTTGTAATCGATCTCTGCTCTATTGGAGGTTGCCCCCTCAAAGAGACCTGTGAACATTTCTCTCTGGATAATAAAATCATTGCTATTCTGTGCTCTGGGTATATTTTCTTCGCATATTTTGTGTTCTCGGTATCTTTTCTTCGCAAATTCTCTGTTTGGGTATCGCTTTGCAGGTTAAGAGCATAACAAGTGGTATCAGAGCACTTTCCAGGGCTCGGTGGGATCTCCAAATTTTAGGAAAAATTTTTTAGGCTAGAGACGTGTTCCGGCGTCTTTAAACCACGGGATCTGTCGTTAAGCGCATAAACCTGCGGATTTGGGGAGGCATGCACGCAGGAAATACAAGAGGTGGTCACGTCTGTTGGACTCCCTTGTAACCCCTGTGGGTACCCCTTCGAGTAGTAGCGCATTAGACAGAACCGCGCACGGACTGTCTTCCACGTACCCTCTGGGTATATAGGAAGCCCCCTAGCTCCCCTGAAACCTCGCCATAGATAAACCTTCTGCCGTCTTGTTGCTACAGTACACCGAGAACAGCACTCAGAGAGATTACTCGCCCGTACGATAGGGTAGTCGGGTTGTACGGCTAAGGGTACGGTCGATCCTCCTTAGTTAGAGCCCTGAAACATTGGGCCGAGTACTACTGTCAGACCCTTATGTATATTGCGATCTGTAGCACCTGACACTCCCCAAGACCATAGTCCCTTTCTCTCAGATCAGCAGCAGCAGTTGTTCCACCATTCAGATATCTCAGATCCACCAGATCTGATATTCCAGATCAGCAGCAGCAGTTGTTCCACCATTCAGATCTCTCAGATCTGATATTCCAGATTAGCAACAGCAGTTGTTCCACCATTCAGATCTCCCAGATTAGCCAGATCGGAGTAGTTGGAAAGGGTTCCTGTACCTGGATATAATTTTCGCAGGACTTTTGGTGGCATTGACATTTTGAGGATTTGGCGACTGCAGTATTGATCAGAAAGGAGTAAAACTCCGTTAGGAGTTTTCCAAAAAAAAAAAAAAGTCTGAGATCTTCCAGGGCGCTTATTGGTGACCTAGCCCATCAGAATCAGGACGACGAGCTGAGCAAGGTGGTACCATTCAATTCTTGGCAAAAAAAAAATTTCGGCGGTCCCAAATTTTAGTCAGACGGGTGTATGGTAGAAACTCGCGCTCAAGCAATGGCCAATGAAAGGGCTCAAGCAATGGCCAATGAAAAGATAGAAAAAATAGAAGAAGAGGTGCACTCCCTCCGCTCTGTGGTGGAAAGGGTCGAAAAACATCTTAAAGGATTAGAGTGCCTACTACAGGACAAGGGCAAGGAGCCAGCCCACGAGGAGGCGTATAAGGGTCATGAATACCATGAGGGAGAGTCTAGCCACTCTCCTCACGTCTGGCACACCCATCCACCACCCAATCAGAGACCTCCCAAGTTGGATATGCAGAAATTTGACGGTTCTCACACATCCACATGGCTAGCACAAATGGAGCAGTATTTTCAATTGAATCATATCATAGATGAGGGGACTAAGCTTATGGTGGGCACCATGTACTTGGACAGTGAACGATGGCAATGGAAGGAATGGTATCAGCGTTGCAATGGACAATTTCAGAATTGGGGCCAATTTACCAAAGCTCTTCGAAATCGCTTTGAACAGGAAGACTCTTTTTTGGGGCGTCTCACTAAGCTCCGACAGACGGGTACAGTGGAGGAATATATTACCGCCTTTGAAGCCTTAGCCTTCCGCACTAAGGGTCTCACAGATGAATTCTACATGGAATGCTTTATCAGCGGTCTTAAAGAAGCCATCAAAGCTCAGGTTCTACTCCACCATCCCCCCACATGGAACGAGGCTTGCCAGGTAGCCCGTAAGGTGGAACGGGCATTAACAGCTCAATCCAGCCGCCCCAACTTTCCAGCTAAAGGTCGTCCCTCACAGGCTCCCAATATGACCCAAACACTTAAGATTCAAAAGGTGTCACCTGCAGAAATGGCCGAAAGAAGGAAGCAAGGACTATGTTACTATTGTGATGAAAAATATTCCCCGGGTCATAAATGCAAAGAGCACAAGTTTTTTCAAATAGATGCCACTGACTACAGCTCAACCGAGGAAGACCCACCACTTGAGGAACCAGAGGCGACCGAAGAAGATCACCAACAGGAGATGGTATCTGATGAACCAATGATTTCGCTACATGCATTGGCAGGAATTTCTTCACCTCAAACTCTCAAAATCAGGGTTTTCTTAAACATCGGCCAGTAATAGTTTTGATTGATAGTGGAAGTACCCATAATTTCATCCACTAAAAGATCGCTGAAGCAGCACATTGTTATGTCCGAGCAGTTTCCAACTTCCAAGTCCAGATTGCAGATGGAGGCACAATGAAATGTGAAGGTCGCTGTGAAAATGTCAAAATTCAAATGGGGGATTATCACTTGAAAACCCACATGTTTGCAATAAACATGGGGGGTTGCGACATTGTCCTAGGGGTGGAATGGCTCCGCACCCTTGGGCCAATCACAATGGATTTCCAGGAGTTATATATGAGTTTTAAGCAGAACGACTACACACATACCCTCCGTGGGCTACAAGCGGGAGCCCCTTCTATCATAAGCTCGCATCGTATGGAAAAATTGTTAAAAAAGGGCCATCATGGAGTAGTAGCTCAATTTAATGCCATACAAGTAGTAGATACCATGTCTGCGCCAATTCATCCTGAGATGCAACAGATTTTGAATAAACATCGGACGGTCTTTGACAAACCTCATGAACTTCCACCCTCGCGAGGCGAACATGATCATAGCATCACATTGGTCCCAGGGGCCCAACCCCCAAATGTGCGGCCATACAGACATCCGTTCACCCAAAAGAATGAAATAGAAAAAATCATCAAGGAATTGTTGGAAGCAGGTGTCATTCGTCCTAGTATTAGTCCTTACTCATCTCCAGTCGTCATGGTCCTCAAGAAAGATGGGGAGTGGCGGATGTGTCCAGACTTCAGGGCCCTCAATAAGTTAACAGTCAAAGATAAATTTCCCATCCCAGTGGTTGACGATTTGCTGGATGAACTCAATGGGGCTCAATTCTTCACTAAATTGGATCTTCGCTCAGGCTACCACCAAATTCGCATGAAGGAAGTTGACATTCCCAAGACAGCTTTCAGAACTCATGAAGGCCATTATGAGTTCTTGGTCATGCCATTTGGTCTCTGTAATGCCCCCTCTACTTTTCAGAGCCTTATGAATCACCTCCTTAGACCATATCTCAGAAAATTTGTCCTGGTCTTCTTCGATGACATCCTCATCTATAGTGGCACTTGGGCGGCACATCTTAAGCATGTAGATATCCTCTTGCAACTGCTCAGCAAGCATAAACTATTTGTCAAAATGTCTAAGTGTGCGTTTTGCATGGAAGAAGTTGAGTATTTAGGCCACATTGTGGGCCGTGAAGGTGTCAAGGTTGATCCCAAAAAGATCCAGGCAATGCAAGAGTGGCCTCAACCTAAGACCTTGAAAAGCTTGAGAGGATTTTTGGGTCTCACAGGCTATTATCGTAAATTTGTCCGCAACTATGGCCGCATAGCGAAGCCCCTGATGCAACTTCTCAAGAAAAATTCCTTCTTCTGGAACGAAGAAGCACAACAGGCATTTACCGCTCTCAAAACCGCAATGTGTTCCACTCCGGTCTTAGCACTACCGGACTTCACCAAAACATTTGTCATTGAATCTGATGCTTCGGGAACAGGTATTGGAGCAGTCTTAATGCAGGAAGGGCGACCATTGGCCTTCACCAGCCAACAACTAAGTGGGAAGAACTTGGGCCAATCTACCTATGAGAAGGAAATGATGGCCATCTTACATGCCGTTGAGACCTGGCGACCTTACTTGTTGGGGCGACATTTCCAAATCCGTACAGATCATCACAGTCTTAAATATTTTTTGGAGCAACGCCTATCTTCCCCCCAACAAAATAAATGGTTAGCCAAAATTCTAGGTTATGATTATGAGATCATTTACAAGAAAGGGAAAGACAACAGGGTAGCAGATGCATTGTCACGAAAATTTGAGGAGGAAAGTACTTTGCTCGCAATATCCCTCCCCATTCCAGACTGGATTGAAGAGGCTCGCGGGGAATGGTTTTCACATCCTGAGCTCTCCCAACTCATTTCTCAATTACAGGCAGATCCTAATTCCAGCAAGGGCTACTCGTGGCAGAATGATATTCTTCGCTACAAGGACAGAGTCGTCATATCACCAACTTCCACCCTCAAAAGTCGCATTTTGGCAGAATTGCACTCCTCTCCCATTGCAGGACATTCGGGCTTTCAGAAGACATACGCTCGCACCAGAAGATCATTTTTTTGGACCGGCATGAAACAAGACATCCTTACTTTTGTAGCAGAATGTGACGTCTGTCAACGCCACAAGGGGGAAACCGTCAACACACCAGGCACATTACAACCATTGCCCATTCCGGCGTCAATTTGGATGGAGGTCTCCATGGATTTCATTACAGGTCTTCCAAAGTCTGGGAACAAATCAGTCATCATGGTGGTTGTGGACCGACTATCGAAGTATGCTCATTTCTGCGCTCTACCCCAACCATTCACACCTACTTTGGTTGCTCAAACTTTCATGGATCAAATCTTCAAATTGCATGGCATGCCCACTTCGATTGTGTCCGACCGCGACCCAATCTTCACCAGTAATTTTTGGCAGGAGCTCTTCAGAATACAAGGCACTCAACTCAAACTCAGTACTTCATATCATCCGCAAACAGATGGGCAAACCGAAGCAGTCAACAAATGTCTAGAAACCTACCTTAGGTGTTTCACTTCAGAAAAACAACACCTTTGGGCACAGTGGTTACCTTTGGCGGAATGGTGGTATAACACCAACTATCATGCCACCACCAAAATGACTCCCTATGAAGCAGTCTATGGACAACTTCCGCCGTCCCCTACTTCTTATCTCACGGGGTGCTCCAAAGTACAAGTAGTGGATCAACTCTTACAACACCGTGCAACCATGCTGGCCCACTTGCGCGAGAATCTTCATCAAGCTCAGAACCGTATGAAGCAACAGGCTGACCAACATCGCTCAGAGCGCCAATTTCAAGAAGGGGATCAGGTCTTTTTGAAATTGCAACCATATAAGCAAACATCACTCAAAGACAAGGGCTGTCAAAAGCTCTCTCCAAAATTCTACGGACCATATCAAGTACTTCAGCGCATTGGAGAAGTGGCTTACAAGCTGGCTTTGCCACCTACAGCAAAAATCCATCCAGTTTTCCATGTATCGTGCCTCAAGAAAGTGATTGGGAACAATTGCAGAGTTCAAACCAGTCTACCTGAATTGGATGAAGAAGGATCAATCTGGCTTCAACCTGAACAGGTTCTAGACACACGAGACAAGCACCTGCGTGGCCGCGTGATTAAGGAGGTCCTAGTCAAATGGAAAGACACCTCGCCGGAAGATGCAACTTGGGAACCAGCCGCTATTCTTCAGCAGTTTCCGCAGCTTCAGCCTTGAGGACAAGGCTAGTCTTAAGGGGGAGGGCATGTTAGGGTCCCACCCTAACCCCCTTATTTATGTCAGGGGATCACGTCATAGTCAAGAGTCAATAAAGCCCATATTAATAATTGTAAGTGGTTAACCCGCAATTAATGACGGGACCACAGTTAGTTGCAAATGGGCGGTAGTATTAGTTAGATGGTAAATGGGCGGTAGTATTAGATAGATGGTATTAATAAAACCCACGATAGTGGCTCGTGGTATTGCATGTATGAGTCATATATAAAGGATAGAGACTCCCTGCGAGGAGCATTGTGTCTTGTTTTGTAATCGAGCTCTGCTCTATTGGAGGTTGCCCCCTCGAAGAGGCCTGTGAACATTTCTCTCTGGATAATAAAATCATTGCTATTCTGTGCTCTGGGTATATTTTCTTCGCATATTTTGTGTTCTCGGTATCTTTTCTTCGCAAATTCTCTGTTTGGGTATCGCTTTGCAGGTTAAGAGCATAACACCACCCGTCGTGCAAGTGTGCACGGTGACTTGGTGAAGTGTTGAGATTGTGGACAAAGGTGTGTCTCGATTAGAGGCACCCATGTGTGGCGACTTGGAGGTGCACCCAGGTTTTGAAAACAACACGATTGTGTGATGAGGTCAACGAAGGGTTGGTGAGTCGTGCGACGACCGTGCAGAGGCGCCGACAAGCTGGGCAACTGAGTTTGCCGAAGATTGTAAATTTGGCTAAGTATGAAACTTAGTGTTTCCCAAGTATACTTGTAAAGCTTGTAATATTGAAAGACTATATAATATATTATCGGGCAGACTCATTGTTTAGGGAGTTTCCCCTCCCTTTATACTGTGCAATTGTGTTCTTCATTTATAATTGCTGATGATAATGAATGTGTATGGGTGTTCATTGGTATAAAGGATAACATAATTTAATACTTGGTTTTGAAACACAAACTAAGTAGGAGTAAGTGGTTAGGCATAGTCCACGAACATAAGTATTGGTGAAAAGAAAGTGTTCGGTGGTGCCGCACCTCGCTAAGAGCGATTGAAAGACTACCACTAGCTTGGGGGCGTGACACGCTGAGTCGAATGAAGTGAGAAGTTAAGGGTCATGATTTGGCTGTGCGGCTTGACGAGGTATTGCCAATAAGAATCCCAGTTGATCTTGGTCAATTTTTCAATTTCCTCCCTTTGATTCTCTGCCTTTTCCTGCCAACTTTTATGCAAAGCACCTAAATCAGGCATTTCTTTTAGATTGCCTTCCTTTACCAGGTTGGTGACAAACAGAGTGTGGTTCACCACCTTGATTATATTCTTTAATACGTCAGCTACCCTTGCCACTGCTAGATCAGCTTTCTTGATTCTCACATCCTAATCCGTGAAAAGAATGTCTTTGTGTGTCTCGTCAATCTCAAGTAGATTGGATTTCTTTCTGTCTTATGTTTCCCGTCATTCGATGAACTCTGAGATTCTAGTGTTCAGATCAGTAAATTCAGCTCTCTAGTCAATCGCCTTATCTATTAGCTAGTTGTTATTGATTAGATAAGGAGTAATGTGTGACATCTTTTGGTAGAAGTGCTCTTGCTGTTTCATCAGGAGGGAATTCAGTTCCAGTGCCTCTTTAACGAACTCCTCAGTATTAGGAACTTCCTTATATCTTTCCATGGATTGCTACAATTGTTGGAGTTGCATGTTTTTGGCTAATATATCGGATTCATTGCTTATCTTCAAGACCTCCATGCTTTGTTGCAATTGGTCAAGTTGCTCAACTGCTTGCCTGTTTACACTTTCTTTGTTTCCAGCTATTGCTCGAGTTGTGAAATCCTCTCCTCCTTTTCTCTCAACAAAGTAGAGACTTCAGTAGCTTTGTCCATGGTGGTCGTTGCATATTCTCCCGTGAACTGTGACAATCTAGTCAAGTTCTCAGCTGGGTTGAAAGGAATGTTCCTCCAAACTATGTCCATTGGCTCATTTCCAGAGGGAGCTCGAGTGTTTCTACCCTTTTCCTTTTCCTATGTCTTCTTATTACAACCTTGTGGAGCGGGTTGTAGAAAAGATCAAGTGGAGGGATTTCAGTCAATTTCAAGATGATCTCTAATGTGGGTAGAGCAAGGATAATCTCAGTCTATTGGGATGTTGTCGCTTACTCATCCATAGGCTTGGACTGCTCATTCATGTTTTTGGACTGCTCGTCCATAGACTTGGACTTTGTATTCTCCTCAATATGCAGAGGTGTTTTGTTTCTTGGGTATCTATCATTTTGGGAGTGTCTTGTAGTTTTTATTTAAACTGATCCCACTCCTCCTCGAAACTACTGCTTTTGACCTCTGAATTGATTTCTTTAGGTTGGGTGCTCATAACTTGTTTCTTAGTTGACTTCCTGTTGGACTCTGCTATATTATCTGTGTCTTGGGCCTTCCCTGTATCTGGTGTTTTCTCAGTATTCACTTGAGATTCTATTCGAGAACTAGGTCCTTCATTATTAATAGACACACTGGGCATAGGCTTATCTTCGATCTTCAACAAGTGCATTGGGATTACTGCGAGCCTTTCATTTCTGAATTCCCAATTTTTTCAAAATCTTCAGGACTCAGGTTGGCTTTAGCCAATTCGAACACTTGTTCAAAGGATTCAGCCGACTGTAACAGGTCTTCAAAATCGTTATCCTCATGGTTGTATGGCTTGAGATTTACCACAGTAGTGATGTTATACGCTACCTTGTTTGGATCAAATTGCCTTTTCGGCAAAGTATGAAGCCTGAGGGCTTCCATGCTTATTGACTCAATCGCATGATTAAAATTTTCTAAAGAAAAAGAACTGCACGTGACAAGAAAAGAAGGCCATGATAACTTCTTGCTTTCTTTGAGAACTTTAGTTAGGCCTTTTCCCATGGTCTGGTGGGTGAATTACCTTGCCAACAATTTATCAGAAACATACAAAGGAAGGACATGTGGGTCGGCTGTGCTACCAAAAACCCTAATGTAGGTGAACCATTCTTCGATAAAATATTTTCCGACAGCTAGAAGGTCTGTAGCGGCTTCTTGGGAAAACTTGGGGGCTTTCTTATTGAAAATTATTTGATGCAGGGGAAAAATAACAACATGACATATTTTATAGAAATGGGGTATATAATGGGATTCCCATGTTTGCTTATGACTGAGATGGATAGGGTAGGGTTGTTGTAAGGTCGATTTCCAACCCATGGTTGGAAATGTAGTGCATAAATAGATGGCGTCCATAATGTAGGCACTAAAATAGAATGGAGGAAGGTTCTCTGGAGAGGAGGATCCATTCTATCGATATACGGTAATGATTGTGGCTAGGTTATCAGATAGGATGGTGGCCCAATTCATGATGTGGGAATTAATGCAGGCATCAATAAGAGGAATCCATTCTATGGAAAACTTAGCATTATTGGGTAACCTATATAGTCTACATAAAATAGCAGCTGCATAGTTGTAGGAGTTTACCAAAGAGGCTACAACATACATACCCGATTTGCCAAATTTGAATTTGTTCTCCAATACTCTTTAGCCCTGAATCAGCTTGAAGGGGTCTTGGTTCTTCTTTGTGAAGTTGGCCACGTATGTCTTGTCATATATATCCTGAGGGTCAGGTATATGGTACATTTTCTTCAGGTCCTCTGCTCTGAATGACCCCATGAGTTCCATTCTTGAATTCCTGAATTGCCTATCTTCAATGGTGAGGTTTTTGACCACCCACCTGATCATATTAGTGTATGGGAGGATTTTAGCCCTCGCTCCTATCCTATGAAGGAAAGAACAGGCAGCATCCTTGAATTGAAGTCCCGAAGGTCTTGTTGAGTCAGATGTTGCTCTTGTGACAGTAATCTTGGGACGCTCGTCCTCAAGCCTATTGTATATGACCTCCCAAGTTGTTGCTCCTCCGTCAGCACTGTAGACTGTATCAGAGAATATAGGAGCCATCTTTGTAAACTCAGATTCAACAATGCTCTGCTTTTTCTATTTCTGCATCACCTTCCTTAATGACATGTCTTTTGTAGCTTGCCTAAAATGGACAAGATATATTAGCGCAGACAGTGTTGGGAAATTAAGACTGAAAGATTTTCTGAAATGAATTTGGATCATGAGAAAGGTTTAAATGCGATACTCAATGTTAGCTACCCATAACCTGGAAAATCATTACCTCTCCTTGGGCCGCTAAACATTTATTAACCTATCAATCCATTCATTTTTATATTAAAACAAAATTATTTCCCACGCATACCACTCTTATTCACACATCGCAATATTTAAAAGGATATAATTTAGCATTGCTTGCTCTATAAGGAAAAATGTGATCATGATTTCGCAATATCGCATTTCGCAAATCGTTAAAAAATGTCGTAGTGGCATAGCTTAATTACTTGCGACTTTTGTGAAGTTCAATTTGCGCAATAACAAGGTACTTTTGATCGAGATATCGTAGCGAGAGGTTTGATCACGCATCACAATTTTTTAAAGATGTTTTATGATCATCACATGGAAAAGCGCGATTTGCGATGAGGATCACATCCCTGGGTTGTTTTGCAAGATTTTTTCAAGGCAATTTCTTAGAGTTAGGTTTTATTATCCTAAGACTAAAAATTTAACAAGGGTCCCCATTTATATCTCTAACCTTAACTATTTTTGTTCATAAATGGGGGGGTTGTTTCATAGTACAACAATATTCTAGGCTCAAATAGGTCTTGAAAATTTAGGGTTTGATGTTGGATAAGGGAGAAAAACCAGGTATCTAGGTCAAAGGCTCAAAGGGTTATAGCATCAGAGATATAAAGGAGAAAGGTAGCAATAGTTCTGTGATGGATTTAGGGTTTTTGGCGTAGTGTAGTGTTCAAAAGAAGCTAAAGGTCTTAATGAGCATGAAACATGAATTCATTAAGCAAGTAAAAAAGTAACACAGTTATTTTTCCATCAAAACAAAGTTTTATGCAAAGGATTTGGTTTATAAATTGTAAAGAAAACCATTGAAGAATTAATAAATGAAAATAGAAGATGAATATCTTTCATATAAAGTTATAATAGAGAAAAAACAACATCACAAACTTAGTGATCATGAATTCCTAGATAATAGCTGCAAACTGTATCCTTTGATTTCCAGAAAATGTCCAAGTACAAGCTACCATAGTTCTCTCCTCTGATGTCCAACCAGTCCTATCGCTGAGAAAATGATAGATAAATACCAAAACAACATCTCCCCACTCTAAGGGATCGATTCCATGACTCTAGGAACTACTCCATGAGGTGTTCTAACCAAACCCTAATGTCTAGGGAGGTTTAAAACAACTCCTCCATTTAACTTTGACTCTAACCAATCTCATAAATGAGGCGAAATTTACATAAAAACAACTCAAAAATACTAATTACCAACTATTACATATTTACATACTTAATTACATCATTTACATAGGTAAAAAGTCAAACTAGGTCAAACTAATGAAGAAAATCACAATCATGTGTAATGATCCCTCTAGTGTAACTAATCCAGCAAATGGCTACTTATTTGAATTCTGCTCGTACTTTCCTTGAGCAAGCAAAAAAAAACAAAAGCTAGGTCACTCCAAGTGTCCACTGAACATGTGTACATGATCCATAAACATAATAAAACTCATCTCCCTTGATGACTGCAACAACTTGACAAAAGGATCCTGAAACTCATGAATGACTACCTTTTCTTGATGATCAACAACGAGAGAAGAATCTTCTTTTTTTTTAGACATTGGTTATTTTATAAAATGAAGTTTGTCATTCTCGAGCGAAATAGATGTAGACTGCAATTTTTTCAATGAACTTTGTAATGAGACTCTTGCTGAACAAAACAATGAAGCTAGCTGCCTGATCAAATTCGTGTCATCTTTGTTTTGAAGCTCATAGTTAACTAATGGAGAAGGACTTTGACAAAGATATCATCCACAACATTAGCTATTGGATCAAGGATAACTTGAGAGGACTTTTGCAACTTGTCATACATTGGCTCCAATGAGGCTACATAATTTTCTATAAACTCTTCATGTTCCGCACTTTCAGTTGCATTTTCAAATTGAATGTTTCTTGGTAACGGTGATTGTGGACTGAAAAAATGTTCTATATTACAAACAAAATTCTCAACAACTTCAGGAGAAGGTTGCCAACTATTTTTCACTTGCTTATTTGCTTCCTTGGCAACCTTATAGTTTGCTCTTATTATTTCAAAAGAAGAGAAACACAAAGGTAAGGAGTCTTGGTCAAGAATTGCATGGTCTTCTCTGTGATCAACATAAAAACTAAAAGATTTTTGATTACTAATCTTAGGAAAGTTTTCTCTCAGTAATTGAAATGAAGTAAAACATAAATGAAAATACGCTTCACCTGATTTGAAATTTTCTGGATTCTCTTCATTTCTTTCATGATTGATATGCATAGGTTGAGTGCTACATCTGAGCTACTGTAATAAAGCTTCTTCCTCCCAAAAACATGTCACTAATTGCCTTGCAGAGTGAACCTCTATTTCAACAACATAATCATCATCATACTGATCATACTTGGGTAACTCATCATTATAAGGAATCACATCAAACATAAATATTAGATCAACATATTGATCCTCCATGAGTTGATCTACATATTCATCTTCATGGTTGTGCACAATTGAATACACAAAAAAATCACTTTCTGATCTATGGTAACTGGAATGAGTAAGATAATTGTTAGGATCAGCAACCTCTTCTTCTTCATAAATAAGAGGGACATGGTGTTTTTGAATAACAAGTTCATATCTGATGATGATATTTTGCATCATTTCCTCCATTTTTCTTACCAAAATGTCGAGCTTCACTTCTGAAAATGTTAGATGTTCCTTCTCTATGTTCTCCCTCACTTCTTCTTTTAACTTTGACCTTCTGACAAACAAACTATCTTCCACAAGTATTGCATTATCCTTCATTTCTTCGAGTGTGGTAGGATCCCTTTCTCTCAATTGAAATGCCATTTATGGATCAAAGGCATCCAGGTTGTGTGAAAGAGCTCAATCGGGTGGTAGTTTGATATCAGCAGGGATTGAATGGTATACTTGATTGAACCTGGCTTAAAAGTGTTGCACTGTTTCTCTTGGCTATCTTTCCAACTGATTATATTCTTCTAAATCAGAAAATGATTCCTCTTGATCACCCATTTATCAAGGAAGACTTTCACAAATTGATGGAAATCGAAAATGCTTGCAGCTAGTAATTTCTTAAACCATTTATTGGCTTCACCTTGTAAATATAAATGATACATAAAGACCAAAACAGTCATATCATTGAGAAAATGATACATAAAGACCAAAACAACATCTCCCCACTCTTAGGCGTCAATTCCAAGACTCTGGGAACTACTCCATGAGGTCTTCTAACCAAACCCTAATGTCTAGGGAGGTTTAAAACAACTCCTCCATTTAACTTTGACTCTAACCTCTCTCATAAATAAGGCCAAATTTACATCAAAACAACTCAATAATACTAATTACCCACTATTACATAATTTACATACTTAATTACATCATTTACATATGTAAAAAGTCAAACTAGGGCAAACTGACGAAGAAAATCCCCCTCCTGGAAAAACTGCAGTGTGAGATTGCAGGCCACTTTTGGAGGCCTTCCTAAACTCCAAATTGAGCTCATGATAGATAATTGGAAATATCTTTCTCTCTGCTAAACAATGGAGTCCAAAAGAACAGAAAATGATCAAGTATAGCCACTCAAAAATCTATTCTCCCAAGACGGTTCAAAAATCGTAGTGTGGCCCCGAAAAACAGGGCATAAAGGTGTTTTTTAGGTGGTTTTTGGCCATTTTACCCTTGCAAAAGCTGATGATTTGGGCTGCCAAGTGTCCAAAGATGATTTATAAGTCAAGATCTATCTGACCATGTAGAGTTTCTATCATTTAGATCCCTCTAGAAAAAGTAAATAATTTTGAAACTCTGAGAGAGGTTTTTGTTCTTTGGCATTTTTGGAACAATAACCTTTTCCCGTTTGCCAAGATGCATCTATGATTGGCCACGATTTTCTCTGAAAAAGGTGACTAAAACAAAACATTGCACAGGCAGAAAAATAGGCTGAAATGAGGAAAGCTTATCTCCTAATCCCTGATACTTGTGTGAAAAGTGAGAGAGTTATGTTTTGATTTGAATATTAGGAACAAAAACCTCCTTTAGGTTTCAAAAATACTTTCCCATTTGTTCATAATCCAAGTTTGTAGTTGGTCACTAAAATACTGAGAAACTCTCTCATAAAAAGTGTATTTTGGGCATTTCTCTCAAATCATAACACCTGTGCATAAACTGAAGGATTTTCTTTGTTCCTTGGCATGTTATTAAGAAAAACCTCTTTCATTTTTGTAACATTCTTTTCCATTTGGTCGGAAACATATTTTGAAATAAAAATGTTCCTATCTGCAGTAAATGGTTTAAGGGTGTCTAAATTCTTGGGAAAATTTTGGGGGGTAGGGATAGATGTTAGGGAGTGTAGGGAGGTATAATTTATTGAAAACAATGAGTGAAAGGTGTGAAAAAGTACAAAACACAGTCCTAGCCTAGAAATTTGCAAAAACACAACATTGAGCTAGGGTTTAGGGAAAATGAGGGGAAATGAAGGGAATGGGTATGAGAAAATGTTTGGAGGGGTATATAAGATATGGTCGGGTGTTATGGAACACAAAATTAGGATTTTTCTCACTATAATGAAGAAAAATCATTTGGAGTCCAAAAGCACACGAAACCCTAGGAGAGGGATTTTCACTGAGTTCTTCAAAATAAAGGATGCATAGGAGGTGCCAGATATTTACTTACTTGCAAAGGAGATTCTTAAACCTGTGAATGCTAAAATGAAACCCTTTTGATGTTTTGGATGGTCCTTTGTAGCTTGAAAGTTGATCTTTGCTTTGGTAGTGGCATGACATCATATGTCCCTTTGAGAAATGATGAGACGAGGTAGTGTACTGTAGGATTGTCTTATTTGAAATAAAACATTACCTTTACCTTTATTTTTCTTTCCCTAAGCTACTAACTCCCTTTACCCACTGACTCACATGATGGACGTGTTTTTTGTTTTGACATATGGTATCATGATGACATATGGAGTGGAACCCTAGACCATGATCTAAAATGATTAATTTAACCATTTCATGACCCAAGACACTTGAATGAAGATATGATACATCGAAGAAGACAATGACCATGTTGAGTGATGAAGACCATGAGTAAGTGAAAGGAACAACAGTGACCTACACACAATAGCCAGTGACAAAATTTTATTTTGAAACTTAATGAAATGATAAAATTTGACTTGATGCCCCTAACAAAACTTGGTAAAAGCATATTTGATCACCGGTGATAGGAAGAACTAACTGACACTAATAGATGCCACCAGATTTCTCCACCTACCCTGTGAGGAATTTTCCTATTTGCTAGTCTCTAGGCTTTACCGAAATCCATAATTTGATCTAGGGATCACTAGGCCATAATCGATATACCACCCTCCAAGCTTTATCGTATATCCCACCATTCACCAAAAAGGATTCCTAGGCCTGATCAAGGGAAACCATCTTTAGGATTTATCGCATATCTCATCATTCACTAGTCAAGGATTCCTAGGCCCACCGAGGTACACAATACACAAATTTACCACAATCCATAGTTTGTTTTAGGGGTCAATAAGCCAGTGCCTTTACTGCAATCCACAGTCCAGTTCATGGATCACTAGGCCATGTGTTCTTTCATTCAAAGATCCACCTCACTCAGCTTTGAATCCTTTCGGCAATCTAGCTCAACCAAAATAGGAGAACCCCATCACACCATGGCTATCTAGAAATGGAAAGGCAAGGCTGGAGAACACTCTCACACTTGGAAAAACCCATGCCCATAATAACAAGAGAACCAAGAACATAGATGCATAACCATACATTCCAAATATAGCAAGGAAATCACACATGTTTTTGGCTTGAGGGGGCTTGAACCTAGGTTTAGAATTAGCTACGCTAACCAACAAAACTGTACACTACCGAACCTTTTGGCAACAATGTGCTTAGCGCAGACTGCAGTCTCACTCGAGGCGGTATTTGGGGATGCTAGAACCATCTTTCTACATCCAGAAGGCTACGTGATGTAGCAACGAGGCGTTTCTTTAATCTAGGGTCTGATCTGACCTTCGTAAACCCTTATCTTCACAATCTTAGACTTAAAGTGATTTCTACTTAAATAGATCTATGAGTTTTGCCTAATTATTCTAACATGCATAATTTATCATACAAAATTAGATCTAGATCTTCGTGATGCAAATACAACAATATACAAACAATCAAATCATATTTGAGCATAAATACAGAAACATATAACTATGCAAAGAACACACGGAATTGCTTCAAATATGCTTTATTACTTCAGATCTTCAATCAATACACTTCTTCTGACCTTGCACACACAGCTACAGGGGCCCGCGTACTCAGTTGCAGGACCCTTCCCCTTCATCGTAACACAAAATTACCAACAAAATATACTCAAGATCTCATTCATCAATTGAATTTATAATGACTCCTAGATGATTTCCTTTTATAGATTTTCCATTATATTACCATGGTCCACCAACCATAAGTGAAGCTCATTACTTAATCAAAATAGCCCATACCTTTACAAATTAAGGGGCTTTGACCTTACTGAAAACCCCTTTAACTCTTAACGTTCTGCACGCTTCACTCCTCAAAATGCATAAACTTCACAATATTACATCAAAAGTGAGACAAAACTTAGACCTGGGGGACCCCATCCCAACAGTCCCCCAACATAAAGAAGTGACTTGTCCTGAGTCACTATGTTAATACATCGTTGACTGCTAAGCCAATGGTCCTCTGCGTCTATTGCATATCTTTCAGTTTACTCTCTATAGCTTGAGAGAGTTGACTAGCTTCGTTGGCCCAAGGTTGCGCTCTTGCTGAATTTATTGATGCTTTCTGTCGCAGCTCGTTGATCTGAGTCTGAATAACCTTCCCTTCCTTGAGTCTAGCGAACCATTGCACATGTGCTAAGGTTCGTACTATTGCCTTGACTTCATCAAACTACAGCTAGTTTTCTCTTATGTCGGCTTCAACCTTCTGTATATTTGGGACCTCCTGTGGCGATGCCAACATATCCATGGTGTTCTAAAAATATGGCTACAATACTTAACTGCAACTTCTAGTATGTCCATGTCTCCCTTAATAGCAGCCCCGTGCTTCTCTCGAACTTCTGGAGGTGTTGTTGGTTGTAGCTTCATTTGCAACTCTGCAACCTTCATTTGCATCTCAAATTTGACTCGTTCAACCTCCACTTGGGACTCCTTTATTGCATTTGCCATCTTGTGGATCTTCTCTTCAGAAGTTGATTCAGCCTGTATGTGGAGCTTTGGAAGCTCAATGCAAGTCTGGAAAATGGCGTCCTCCAGCTCCTTCCTAAGTGCAGCAGCTCCATCCCTATCCTAGATTTCCCTAGTAGCTTCATCAAATAATTTCTCATTCTGGCTGTTGATGTCTTTGATTACGAAGAGTGCTGGCTCCTCCCAGATTTTCAATTTGGCAGGCACTCCCTAGTGGAGTTCATGCAATGCTTGAATGGGCAACACTGCTAAGTTTAGATCTAAATTCCTCCCATATGGTGTTTTTTCTTGATCTATCTTGGTAATAAAGTGCAACAACCCTCCTGGAATGGGCATTATGCGGACCTCTGTGGCTACCACCAATGTTGAAGGTAATGCTGGTGTTGCACTTGTCATTCCCACGCTCGCTTGAATCGTGCTCGCTTGTACCTATAGCTCTTTGAGGCCCTGTTGGACCTATGTCAGTACTGACATGGAATGATCTTGTATATGTCCCCACATGTCCTCGGTGACTAAGCGCATAGTGTCACCGATCTCATCGATGTCCCCCTCGGTGAGGACCATCGATTCAACGTTGGAGGTCTTGTCAGACTTTTTCTTCTTTCGCACACCTCCAGTGGTGGTTTTCTTCCTCTTCTTTAGGATGAAAGGAGAATCAATATCTTTTGTCTCCTTAAAAGGGTTTGCTCCACCATACTCTGGTTCCTCCATGTCCGACTCCTCTTCATCTACATACTTTGGCTCCTGCGCGGTATTCTCCCCAAGTTCCACAGTGACCTTTTGAGGCACCTTCGTAGTGTCTTCCTTCGACGTACCTGCTGTGGCCTTTGTTGTTTTTCTGGTACCTGCCTTATCTCCTTCAACTTCATTGCTGGGGTCCAGCCACACACATTAATAATTATATATTATTGAAAAAATATCATGCACTGTGACCAAATAGGGCAACTCATACCATATGCCCTCTGCATCTTTCTTGACCTGTATGTATATGTTGTGGAAGTTTGCTTTGAAGTTTTCAATTCCACGATATTATTTAAGTAACATTGGTGATAGTTGTGGATTCTAGTTGACCACGGTGTGCAGATCCATCTCAAATAAAACCCAAAATAATTTATTCTCAACCACCCGACTTGGATCCTTGGATGCCCACAACGAAGTGTACGTCGCAACTTCTCACAAGTCTGGGTCAACAATAGGGAACTGTGACTCGTCGGGGATTCTCCAAGCTGTCAAAGCAATCAAAAGTAACAATCATTCATAATGAAAGGGTTTCCCATCTTCCTGTGCCTCATGACAATCGTCCAGAAACTCTTGGCAGAGGTATCCGACCCAATTGAGCTGCACCCCTTGGCTGCACTATGTAACCAACTAAATTAGTGGGGCTCGCACCTCATCTTCCATGCACTTCCTCATAATCTTACTGGACATAATGGATGCAACAAAGGAAACCGCCTTATCATTAATTGACCTTACAACGTAGCCTCGCAACTTCTTTATGACATTGAAGTCTTTCTTTACTTGGTCCGTGAGCTTCTCTTCTTGAGACTTGCCAACAAAATAATTGGCAGGGCCTTCTCCTGCACATGGTAGAGCGGTGATCCTCCTGATCAACATAGCATCATTTGAGATCCTCTCCCCAATCCATAAGGCACGTTCATGCACCAAAGCCAGTAACTGGTGCACACATATTGTATTGATGTTTCTGCACCCAAAATGAGTCACAATGAAAATGTTTAGTAAATCGACGATTTGAATCCTATCCACCCACGTCATTGGTTCTACTCGCATTACCCCTAACTCCTCATAGTATACCATCTTCAGGTATTTTCTTGGCTCAAAATGAGGGAATTTGGCCCTGTCCGCCAAATTTGATTCCTTCATGCGCAATTGTGGTACCTGTGTTAGCGCTTGAAATTTCACCTCAGGCTGAGAAAGGCAAACTCCAAGGCAACATCAAACCACTTAGCCTCGTAGCTAGCCCTACGGGGCAGGAGAGGGCTCTCTCCGGTATATATCAGCAAAGATCTTCTAAGGGCGGAGATAACCAATAAAGAACACTGATTTTAGGCTAGTAAACTGATAAAAGGTTTGATTTGAGATTTTTAGGATTTTGGTGGAAAATCGAAGAAAGGCAATTTTGGGTGCGGGGATTGGACACAGTTTTTGCAGGGGGTTCTTTGGGGCAAGGTAGGAGACTGTATTGATGCCTTTGAAAGAGTCAGATGGGAAAGAATGACTGGTGAGGAGCTAAGGAGAGCAAGTAAACACCTTGAGTTCTCCTTAAACAGATGAAAACATTGATATTAAGCAAACTTAAAAGCAGAGCATGGCAATAATGAATTCTACTTTAACACTTGATTTGCTTAATTTGCAGAAGGAAAAGTAAGAAGATGATTCACCTAACAAACTTACAAGTACAAAGAGAAACACACCATCAATACATGTAACCACAGGAATCCCAAAAAGGACTGCAAAACCCTGGTCTTTCTTCCTTTGCCAAAATTGCAGAGATACAATGAGTAATACAATAGAAGCTTTCTCCCTCAAGAGTCCAACCATGAAAATGACCAAGAAAGTACATAATATAGGCAATCTAACATCTTTCCTTGCCTCTAGGGGTCCAGCTCACTATCCTAGGAGCTGTTTCAACCAATTCTAAACTGAGCACTCAAAACTAGGCAGTCAAAACAACTTGCCTCTATAAGCTAGGAAACCAATTCATTCATTAAATTTTTGCCTATCTCATGAATGAATCTTCTAGAGGAGATAAATAAGTGTCAAAATATCATAAAATTACATCATTTACAACAAGGAAGATCAAAATCTACTCCAAAAAGTCAAATCTAGTCAAAACTGTGTTTTGCTGAGCTGTAGGTGAATTTCTGTGAAAACTGCCCAACACGTCGCACCCTGATCCTGAACGCATCGCGCGCCTTTGTGATGAGCCCCAATTTTTGGTACAATTTGGGCTCATTTGGCCTACTTACCTTGCTCAACCATTCATCTTTTATCACTTATGCATTCATTTCTTAGTATATTCGTGTTATTTGTAGGAAGAAGGGCAGGCATTATATCTATGTGGCTAATACATGATGATTTCAGGTTTTTGGCATTAAAGAGAGCAAAAGACCACGCAAATGGAGACAAGGAGACAGCAAAGGTGACATTGCGAGTTCATAGGGAGGTTGTCCACAGTCTTGATGACCTTCTTCGTGATTTTCACCTTAACTCCGAGCCCCAACAGCTCTCCCCACCGAGCTTAAAGGCAGCCAACGGATTCTACAGGATCAGCAGTTTGACTTTCAGTTGGACAGCCAAGCTCCACGAATGGAGGAAGCCATCTTGATCTTCATTGTGTATAAATATGAAGGCCGTAGCCTTTGATAGAAGCTTTTTGAACTTTTGAACTAATACTGTAATTTCTGAGCACGAGCTACAGCTCGGTGTTTGTTTTTGTAAGCCAGTTTTGGCATGACATTAGACTCTTGATTATGAATAAAGGCAAGAAGATTTGGATATAATTCTGAGCTTTTAAGGGAGCTATAGCTCTCAGGTTATGGCCCAACCTGAGAGCAATAGACCTCCTCTTCTTTGTAGTGTTATTTGCCTTTCTTTTCAGCACTTTGTTTCTTTGTTTTGACATGCATTTCAAGAACACAGTCTGCTGATTTGATTTCTTTAATGAGATTGAGTAGGATTAGCTTATGGTTAAATCGATTTCAGTTGCTTATATTAGAATAGGAGGATTGTAATTCATTGGAGCTCCAAGAAAAGGTTGATAGTGCCTTCACTGCCATCTCTGTTTAGAGATTGGGGTGCAGTCTGTACCAACCACCAAAAAAACGCAGTTTTTCTTACTTTTATGCAAGCTGCAACACAGTCATTTTAATTATAGATCCATCCATGCACTCTGATCTTGAGCCATACTTCTTCATTCCAACTCCATGCACGACTTCTCTTCACGATTTACATTGTTGTTCATTGGTTAAATAGCACAGGTTAATGGATTCTCGTTTTTGGTGCAAGACATAAGCAATTTGTTTTATTTACACTGCTCAGTATCATTCCATTTCCTTCTTCTTCTTCTTAACCACGCCTAAAGCCACCTACTCGACCTCTGTTCAGCTCGTTTACCTTCCAACTCTTCCATTGCCCACGTAGCTCCATTTTCTTGACCTTTCGTTGCTTCCATCCTTCTATCCACCAACCAACTTCGTGCACCCTTTCTCCATCTTATTTCTCTGCCCCTGAGCCATCACAAGCTCCATCTCCATCTTACCTATCCACCCATACTACTCCATCACTTCACCATCACCCAAAACTCCCACGGTAGAACATCCTGTAGAAGTTAGCAGACTTCCTGTAGAATTCCTGAGTTTCCTGTAGGATCCCCTGCAGACATCCTGTAGAAGCCTGCAAACTCGGTTGCCGAGCACCTGAACGTTGTGGACTTCTGTGGACTGATGCTAGGGATCCCCTGGGACCTCTCCTAGCCCTCCTGACCTTTCCCAAGCTTTCTCTCCCTTCGCACCACCTCTGCACAGCCAAACCCTAATAAGAAACAAAATCATAATCACTCCAACCACTTAAGCAAAAATACATAAACAATGTTCTTTTCAATGGAAGTAGTTTAAGTGCATGCATTTCATATCACTAGTAGTAATGGCATCATTCTTAGACACTTGCACTCCCACCATTGCATCATAGAGATTAAGCTAGTCAGATTAGGGTTTACTAGGGTTTCCATGTTTTGGTTGGCTTTCAGTTCATTTTTGCAAAGTAGATTAATTTCCTTTGAGATAGCCTTCGTCCATAATTTAGAAAGCTTCTTCTGAGAGCATATAGAAGTTGGCTTGAGCCCTAGCGGACTTGTGCCAGCTGACCAAGTGACAGCTGCGACAAGAGCTAGTACTTGTGCATACAGCACCGTCGCTTCCAAGTTTGTACGAACTACCGGGTTGATAAAATTAGAGATAGGAAGCCCCAGGAGTTGTAGCATTATTGCTACAATACTGGAGCCCACCATCTTTTTGGCGCCGTTGCCGGGGAAGCGTCAGAGTATTAGTAATTGTTGCTTTTCTTCTATTTTCTTACTCTTGCCTTCTGCTAAGTAGTTTATTTCATTTCCATTCTGCAAAAGTAGCATAGACATTTCCTGCTTTCGTAGATTAGCATTTCCTGCTTTCATAGATTAGCATTTCCTGCTTTCATAGACTAGCATTTCATTTCTACAAGCGTAGATTAGTGTTTCAATTCTGCAAGCGTAGACTAGCATTTCCATTCCTGCAATTTCATTTGAGCAAAGTAGATTAGTTCTTTCCTGCTTTCAGTTTAATTCTGCATCTTTATAGTTAGTTGTAGATCAATCTGTTTCAGTTTTGCAGGTACCACAGAAAAACAAAAGCAATAAAAAAAAATTCTTTCCATTTCATGCCTCGTAGGAATCGAGATAAAACAGGCAAATTCTTACCCAACACCCCCACCACATCACTGAGTCACCCTTCTCTCTTCTTTGGTGACAGTGATCTAGAAGAACCTATAGGTGAACCTCCTGAGATATACGAAGATCCTATAGTAGAAGAAGAATTAGAAACCATCCCATCTGAAGCTATGGCTGACAATAGAAGAGAAGATGAGAGAATAGAAGGTGCCTTCCCCATCCGAGAGACCAATGGAGAGATGAAAATGAAGAACATTAGCCCCTCCGCCTTACCTCACTTCCATGGACTGACTACTGAAGATCCTGATACCTTCCTGTTTGAGTTTGTTGTCCTTTGTAGAACCTATGACTATACTGAAGATGAGCAAAAGCTGAAACTCTTCCCTTCAACTCTTAAGGATGCAGCATTACGCTGGTTCATGGGCTTACCTGGGAATAGTATCACCACTTGGGCTCAGATGCAGCAAGCTTTCAATACCAAGTACAGGGATTACTGTAGGTCCAAGGAAACCAAGGGAGAAATCTTTCGGATGACCATGGGAAATGATGAGTCCTTAGAGGATTATGAGGAGAGGTTCCAACTTAGCTATAAGCGGGCCAGGTGCACACTTGACCCTGAATCCCTCAAGTTGGTCCTGCTCCGAGGAGTCCCCGAAGACCTCTTAGATACCCTTCACATGTTAGCTGGGGGGGACATTTACCAACTGCCTTATGAGGACATCAAGACTGTGTTTAGAAACCACTCCAGGGCAGCACGGAAACGAGGTAGAGGAAACCTCCTCTCAACTAGTGTCCCTTTCTCCAAACATGAGCTTGCAAATCAATTAGAAGATCTTAAGAGTGAGGTGAGACAGACCATTGCCATGCAGCTGGACACATTCAGGATCCAGCAGAAGAAAGAAGAAGCTGAGAGAGCCTTGGCTGTCTTCTGCCCTAGGTGCACAAGGAGACACCCTAAGAACGAATGCCCATTGCATTTGGTTGAAGTATGTTTCGTTTGTGAGGAGGACCATCCCACAAATCAGTGTCCAACCTTACCTGGGTTTAAAGCCATGTACCAAGGGACAGAAGCTCCCACTGAACCTCTCTATTACCTCAACCAAAGGAGGCCACAAGGACCTAGAACTTACCAGCAGGGGATGCAAGGGGCACCTCAAGCTTATTACAGCCCCAACCAATCGACTCCTATGCCTTCCTGGGGTCCCCCTTCTCATCCTTCCTGGTCCATGCCTCCTCCATGGTATTATCCACCTCAGTACCCTACTCAACCTACTTCTCATTCATATCATTCACATGCCCAGCCACAGCCTCAGTGGAATGCACCTCAGTGGGGGTGGAGGCCCCAGTACAATACTCCTCCCGCCATTTTGCCTCCACCACCAGTTCAACCTCAGCCATTACCTCCTGCTCCTCCAAGGCAACCTCAAATGCCTGCTCAACCGAACCCAAACCCCAACAATAGACAGGCCCAGCAGGTATACACTGGGGAAACCTCATGCCCTACCTATGCTGTGGAGATCCAGGAGATCAATCTTCGATCTGGAAAGACTCTACCAGATCGCCAACCTCCTCCCCCAGAGGATGAGGAAGATAAACAGGAAAGTGAACCAAAGGCTATTCCACCCTTTCCTGAGAGACTAACAGCCACCACACAACCCAACCCAGAGGAGGATGAGCTTCTGGGTGAGCTCAAGCAGTTGTGTGTAAAAATACCACTTCTCCAAGCCATCAAGGATGTGCCAATATACAACAAACTGGTTAAGTAAAAGTGTTTCAAACACCCAGGCAGGCAGAAGAAAGATGCTTCAACCATCAATGTCATAGGACAACTGTCTGACCTTATGTTAGGACAAGTCATCTGCCCAAAGTACCTAGATCCTGGAAGTCCTGTAGTAGATGTCCACATCAATGGCACCATCATACCACACACCTTGATTGATCTGGGGGCTGCCATTAATGTGATGACCAGGGATACCATGCTCAAACTCAATCTTCAGGGTTCCTTGAGGAAGACCTCGACAGTACTGCAATTAGCAGATCGCTCCACTGTGACTCCCGAAGGGATTGTGGAGGATGTCTTGGTCTCTATCGACTCTTGGGAATACCCTGCAGATTTCTTGGTTCTGCAACCCAAGGCAAAGCTTACTGGATATCCTCTCATTTTGGGAAGGCCTTGGTTAGCCACTGCAGATGCTTACATAAGTTGCCGTGCAGGAAATATGACCATCAAAAATGGTCCTATGTCCAAGCAACTAGTCCTATACCCTCCTGCCCAACCCTCCTTAGAGCATGACTTACCACTCTGGTTGGAGGAAGGAGAGGAAGACGAGGTGTACTCAGCACCTCTGTGCACCCTAGATACCACTAGAAGAGACCCCCCAACCGAGGATGACTTGATCGAGACCTTGATCCAGAATCCACCTTCCAGTGCACTATCCTTAGAGAAATTGGTGGAAGATGCCCAAGCTAGCACCTTAGTGAATCTTTGTACAACCAACCCTGCCACTCCCAGAGTCAAGACTGTGGAGTTCGGCCCTGAGAGAACGTTAAAGATCAGCTCCTCCCTATCTCCTTCCCAGGAAAAGGAGCTGTGTAGCCTGTTGGCCAGTCACCTAGATGCTTTTGCTTGGAGCTATAAGGAGATGAAAGGAGTCCATCCTTCGGTCTGTACCCATCACATATACATCAAAGAGGATTGTAAGCCGGTTAGGCAACCCCAGAGGAGAATGAATCCAGCCCTTAAGGACATTGTCAAGGAAGAATTGCAAAAACTGTTGGATGCCAGATTCATCTACCCCATCTCAGATAGTGAATGGGTGTCCCCTCTGGTGTTGGTTCCCAAGAAAAATGGGAAATGGAGAATCTGTGTGGACTACCGAGAACTGAACAAAGCTACCAAGAAAGACCATTTCCCTCTACCTTTCATAGATCAAGTGTTGGATGGACTGGCAGGAAAGAATTTCTTCTCTTTCCTGGATGGGTTTAGCAGGTACAACCAAATCCAAATCAGCCCGGAAGACCAAGATAAGACCACCTTCACTTGTCCTTGGGGCACCTTTGCCTACCGAGTCCTTCCCTTTGGGCTATGCAATGCTCCTGCTACCTTCCAGAGGGCTGTCTTAAGCATCTTCTCGGAGCTGGTCCATGATGCAGTGGAAATTTATATGGATGACTTTACTCCTTATGGGGCCAACTTCCAGGAAGCATTGTCCAATCTGGGAAAAGTCCTAACCAAATGCATTGAGATGAACTTGTCCCTTAGTCCTGAAAAATGTGAATTCCTAATGACTGAAGGGACCGTGCTAGGCCATACCATTTCTTGCCAAGGGTTACAGGTGGATCCTAACAAAATCGCTCTCATCAAGAAGGTTCCACCTCCTCAAAAGGTAAGGGATGTTCGGAGTTTCTTGGGATTAGCAGGATATTACCGGAGATTCATTAAAGACTTCAGAAAGCTAGCCTCGCCATTGTTTGGCCTGTTGGCAAAAGATGTGGAGTTTAAATGGATTGACGATTGTCAGAGGGCTTTGAATGAATTGAAGGACAAGTTGGTGTCAACCCCAATCCTGAGAGGTCCAAACTGGGCCCTACCTTTCCACATCCACACTGATGCCTCGAAAAAAGCCATAGGTGCAGCTTTAGAACAAGTTGAGCAAAAACTTCCATATGCCATTTACTTTGTTAGCAAAAACTTGTCCAAAGCTGAGCTGAATTACACTGTAACCGAGAAAGAATTCTTGGTTGTGGTCCATGCACTGAACAAGTTCCGACATTATATTACTGGCTATCAAACCTTTGTACATACAGACCATGCTGCAATTAGATATTTAATGAATAAACCAGATGTGAATGCTCGTATTATTAGATGGTTACTTTTATTGCAGCAGTTTGATTTGACCATTGTTGACAAACCAGGTAGAGAAAATGTTGTTGCTGACTTTTTATCTAGATTGGATTTGTCTACAGATGAGGATGGAACAGTGGATGACCAGATGCCCGATGAACATCTGTTTGCTATTTCAGTACTCTCTCCATGGTTTGTTGATATAGCAAACTACCTTGTTTCAGCACAGTTCCCTCCGCACCTATCTTCAAGAGAGAAGAGCAGAATCATCAGAAAAAGTGCCTCATTTACTTGGATCGGGGGCAATCTGTTCAAGCTTGGCCCCGATCAGATCTTAAGGCGTTGTGTAAGGGAGGAGGAAGTCTTTGATATCCTCCTCACCTGTCATGATGGGCCTTGTGGAGGACATTTTGCAGCAAAGAGAACTGCCTTCAAAATCCTGCAGGCAGGCTACTATTGGCCCACACTTCATCAAGATGTTAGAAGATATGTCAGCCAGTGTGACCAATGCCAAAGAATGGGGAAACCGACCCAAAGGGATGAGATGCCTCTCCAACCTCAGGTGACTCTTGAGCCATTTGAGAAGTGGGGTATGGACTTTGTGGGACCAATCAACCCTCCTTCGAGGCAAAGGTCTTACATCATTGTGTGCACTGACTACCTGAGAAAGTGGGCAGAGACCAAAGCAATCAAAGCAGCAACAGAAGAAAAGGTGGCCGAGTTCCTAAGAGAAAACATCTTATATAATTTTGGCTATCCAAGAGAGCTGGTCACCGATCAAGGGAGCCAGTTCACCTCCAACCTGGTTGAAGATCTACTAGCTCATCACAAGATCAAGCATAGGACTTCCACCCCCTATCACCCTCAAGCAAATGGGCAGGTGGAAGTCACCAATAGAGCATTAGAAGGGATCTTGACTAAGGTGGTGAGCAGCAGCAGAAAGGACTGGGAAGATCGCCTGGTTGAAGCCACATGGGCTTACAACACCACTTGGAAGACCACCACCGGCTTCACACCTTATGAGCTGGTCTATGGGAAGAAAGCTTTGCTGTCCATTGAATTTGAATATAACACGTTGAGGATGGCAGCTCAGCTGGACCTAGATCTCAGCCACGCACAACAAGAAAGGTTATTGCAGCTGAATGGACTGGATGAGCACCGAATGCAGGCCCTCCTTCACTCAGAAGTGGTTCAACTTCAGAGAAAGGTGTGGCATGACCAACATCTCCATGACAAGCAATTTCAGCCGGGAGATTGGGCTTTGTTGTATGACTCCAGATACAAAGATTTCAAGGGGAAGCTGAGAACCAGATGGCTAGGGCCATATTCAGTGGAAAAATGTCATGACAATAGATCTGTTCTTATTCGGACCATTGATGAGGAAGCCATCCCCATGCTTGTCAATGGGCATCGATTGAAGATCTACATGAAGCCTCTCTCAAGACAAGAGTTCATCAAAACTATGGAGAAGGCAGTGTTGGTCATAGAGAAGGGTTTTGCCTCTGCTTTGGGCATACCCTGAAGAATCTAAAAAAAAAATAATAAATAAATAATAAAGATCCTTGGGTGAAAACCTTTCTGAGGCGCCCAAGGCAGGTGGTAGGGGTGAAAACCTCATTGAGGCGCCCCTATTGTCTTTCAAAAAAAAAAGAAAAAAGAGATTGGAAAAAGATCCTTGAGTGAAAACCTCTTTGAGGCGCTTAAGGCAGATGGCAAGGGTGAAAACCTCAATGAGGCGCCCCTGTTATCTTTCAAAAAAAAAGAGAAAAAAAAAAGAAAAAAAGGAAAAAAAACAAAAGAAAGAAACAAGGTTAGCAGATTCATTATTTAAAATTGCATGCAAGTTGCAGGTGTTCTATGGAGGAGAGGAAGCCTCTCAACTCAGAGCTCAGGATCCTTATCATGCTGTCAGGAGACCTCACCAGCACCTCCTCCAAGAATACTCATTTTCTCCAAGGTATGTGAAATTTTATTACAGCTTGAGTCTTCTACAGGAAGACGCAGATTTTCTACAGGAAGATGCAGATTTTCTACAGGAAGGTGCAGACTCTCTACAGGAAACGCAACCTTTCTACAGGAAGCTCTGTATTTCTACAGGAAAATTCTTGTAGAAGCCCAGGACGGTCCAGAATCCATGCTATGAGAAGATCTAACGACTGAGGATCGGTTTGGACGCATGCAAGCTATTGTTATCTCCCTTGCACATTGTGTCACCTCGTCCTGCCATCCTTGTCGACATGCAACGAAGTTACCTACACCAGCAAAACAGATCGATGAGTTCTCAAGAAAAAGCAAATTTTAAATGAAAAAAACGCTGGAGATCTCACACCATATTCATCCCAGTCATCCAGAAGCTCCGGGAGCGTGATCGTGAGGCCAGATCCTTCGTCGTGCAGCATGCACCCAAGGAGGAAGAACTGTTACAAGACATCCCGCGGGAGTCCTGTAACAGTTAAGCCCGCTAGAGTGGATACCATTCACAGCGCCGACCATATGCAATGAAACGCGGGTGCATGCAACCAAAGCATCCAGTCCATCGTCGGTAGCCTATAAACATGGACCTCCGGGCCTGTGTAAGTACGCCAGCAGCAGGTAAATCCACTCATCAGCGTCCAAAAAACCGAAACATCGTGTGCAGCCGTGCAGGTAAGTGTCTCGACCCTTCCTTCCATCAGATTGCATGAATTTTACTTTGAATTGATTGCAAAGTGTAAAGGTGAATGGGTTGAGCGGCCGTATGGTCATTTGGCCGGCCACGTCGGCCAGTTAAGGGTCCAGTTGGATGTTTGGGTGGCGGCCATGACAAAAAGAATGGGCAGCACGCACGTGAGAGCAATCCCGTCGGGAAAAAAACGAGTTTAACAGAAGAGGCGGCGGCAGATCTGCGGGAATTGACGCGGCAGCAAGTGAACGTGCAGTTGAATGATGGGATGACGTCACCCAACGGTCCGGCGGGGACAGCTGACCCCCGCGCCACGAATTCCGCCGATTCAAAATCTAATCGGCTAGATTGCCCTCATGCATTTATCAACCACCGTTTTGAACTCAAGTGGCTATCCTGATCTTTCTGCAGTTCGATACGCCGAGCCTTTGGCTATCAGAACGCTTGTGAAGCACACCTAGAGCGCAGACCAACTGCAGTCTTTCCCGAAAATCGCGCGCTGCTCCTACAGGAACGTTGTTTCTACAGGAACGCAGTTTCTACAGGAAGGCGGGTGCCTCACGTAAAAAGGTGGCAGATTAAAAAGGTAACCCTGAACTCTTCATGCAACTGGTTTTTAAAGGTGGCAGAATCGTCGTCCACAGTCTGGTCATAGAAAAGTGGTGAAATTGTTGTCTGCTATGCCTATACTGTCATTCTACAGGATGTCAGGGTAATTAAACTGTGTTAAGTTCCTCAGGGATAAGTTTTGTGGATTATGTGCATGATAGAAGCGTAATCCTACGCTCTGTCTCAGTAGACCAAATTTCTTCCACATTCACCACCTCTGGTTAAGGAAATTGTTTTATCATGCCGGGTGGGTTTATTAGACGAGAACCCACTGATTCAACCAAGTTAAGGGAAAACCAGGAGGTGGTGGAGCTCTTCACACGGGTTCAATGGATATCTTTTTGTGACAAATTGCAGGGTTACGACGATGAAGTGGCAGAAGAATTTTTGCAGGCTCTGAGGCCGAAATCCAAGACACTAGCCACAGTGAACTTCAGAGGCCTAAGCCTCAAGCTCACCCCGCAATATATCAGTCGAATTACTGAACTTCCAATGGGTTTTCCATGGGATAAGGAAGAAAGGAAGTTGAGCCAGCAGGCCAAAGAAAGAATTCTTTCCACCTGAGGAGGAATTCTCGGAGGACAAAAATGGGGTGCGAAGAACCAGCTTGCTGCCACCATGGAATGAAGTTAGCCTGCAAATCATGAAGTATATAACCTGTGAAGGCCGTTTTAGCATCGTGTACGCATATCACTTTCGGTTGCTCACTGAATTGAGGCACCAGATTGATCTTCCTGTAGAAGAGAAACTGAGCATTCCTTATTTCCTGCTACAGTCTCTAATTGAGTGTGCCACAAAGTTAAAAGAAGGCATACCAGATCAGGTAGCCCACCATGGGTTGATCAAACTTCTTGTGGAGGATGCGCTTCATTCATATAAGGTTCCCCTCTCATGGGAATCATTCAGAAATTTGACAAGAGATGGAGACATAAGGATGTTGACTGAAGAAACGGGTTCCTCCAGCAGTGAGGAAAAAGAAGCAGTGGCCGCGGAAAAGAAAGAAACAGGCCAGAAGACCCCGACCACAGTGCAGAAGAAAGAACAAAAGAAGAAGCATGAGAAAAAGGATGACAAAGAAAAAGGTGACACACCCATCTTGTCAGCAAGAGAAAAGAGGTTGCAGAGCAGAACGGACAAAGCTGAGATGGTCCACATCAGCCCAAGTACCTCATCAGCACCCGCAACCAAACCAAAAAGCAAAACCCATGTAGCAAAGCAAGCAAAGGTGGCGACACCTGTGTCTACAGGAAAGCAGAAACAGGCTTCTACAGGAAGCCCGAAAATCATTGAAAAAGGGGCTTCTACAGGAAGCCCGAAAATTACCAAAACAGGGGCTTCTACAGGAAGCCCGAAATTGGCTAAAACAGGGTCTTCTACAGGAAGCCCAAAATTGGTAAAGAAAGGGTCTTCTACAGAAGGCCCGAAAGTGGGTAAAGCAGGGTCTTCTACAGGAAGCCCGAAATCAGAAAGGAAGGGGCCCTCTACAGGGAGCCCTGGGAAAGCAAAACGCAAGAAAGAGAAGGCTGGCATTCTCGAAAAGGAGGCAGCAGCTGCGCTGGCCGCCCTCAGTACACCTCCAAAGCCAAAGGAGAAGAGAGAGAGGGAGATCCCTCTACCTTTTGAAGCTAGGAGAAGTAAGAGAATAAAAACGGGCAAGCCGCAGCCTCCACCCAGCAGCCAAACCATTTTAGGGGGTGTCCCTACTTCACCCAGTGAGAGATCCCCCTCTAAAACATCGGCCACCCCCGAGAGGGGGAGCCAAAAAATAACTACCTGGACACGAAGGATAGGCCAATCGGCTTCCGAAGCCCGGATCAAGGAAACAGGAAAGAGGGAAGAAGCGCCACCCTCATCACCGCCAGGGGTAGAAGAGGCAGGGCCACCAAGAACAGGAAAGGAAGAGCATGTGACGGGCCCTAGTTCTCGGCCAAGGACAAGGAGCTGGAGCAAAGTTGCTCAAGGATGAGCAAATATTTTAGCTGGGGGGTGATGATGAGCCCCAATTTTTTGTACAATTTGGGCTCATTTGGCCTACTTACCTTGCTCAACCATTCATCTTTTATCACTTATGCATTCATTTCTTAGTATATTCGTGTTATTTGTAGGAAGAAGGGCAGGCATTATATCTATGTGGCTAATACATGATGATTTCAGGTTTTTGGCATTAAAGAGAGCAAAATACCACGCAAATGGAGACAAGGAGACAACAAAGGTGACATTGCGGGTTCATAGGGAGGTTGTCCACAGTCTTGATGACCTTCCTCGTGATTTTCACCTTAACTCCGAGCCCCAACAACTCTCCCCACCGAGCTTAAAGGCAGCCAACGGATTCTACAGGATCAGCAGTTTGACTTTCAGTTGGACAGCCAAGCTCCACGAATGGAGGAAGCCAGCTTGATCTTCATTGTGTATAAATATGAAGGCCGTAGCCTTTGATAGAAGCTTTTTGAACTTTTGAACTAATATTGTAATTTCTGAGCACGAGCTACAGCTCGGTGTTTGTTTTTGTTAGCCAGTTTTGGCATGACATTAGAATCTTGATTATGAATAAAGGCAAGCAGATTTGGATCTAATTCTGAGCTTTTAAGGGAGCTATAGCTCTCAGGTTAGGGCCCAACCTGAGAGCAATAGACCTCCTCTTCTTTGTAGTGTTATTTGCCTTTCTTTTCAGCACTTTGTTTCTTTGTTTTGACATGCATTTCAAGAACACAGTCTGCTGATTTGATTTCTTTAATGAGATTGAGTAGGATTAGCTTATGGTTAAATCGCTTTCAGTTGCTTAGATTAGAATAGGAGGATTGTAATTCATTGGAGCTCCAAGAAAAGGTTGATAGTGCCTTCACTGCCATCTCTGTTTAGAGATTGGGGTGCAGTCTGTACCAACCACCAAAAAAACGCAGTTTTTCTTACTTTTATGCAAGCTGCAACACAGTCATTTTAATTATAGATCCATCCATGCACTCTGATCTTGAGCCATACTTCTTCATTCCAACTCCATGCATGACTTCTCTTCACGATTTACATTGTTGTTCATTGGTTAAATAGCACAGGTTAATGCATTCTCGTTTTTGGTGCAAGACATAAGCAATTTGTTTTATTTACACTGCTCAGTATCATTCCATTTCCTTCTTCTTCTTCTTAACCACGCCTAAAGCCACCTACTCGACCTCTGTTCAGCTCGTTTACCTTCCAACTCTTCCATTGCCCACGTAGCTCCATTTTCTTGACCTTTCGTTGCTTCCTTCCTTCTATCCACCAACCAACTTCGTGCACCCTTTCTCCATCTTATTTCTCTGCCCCTGAGCCATCACAAGCTCCATCTCCATCTTACCTATCCACCCATACCGCTCCATCACTTCACCATCACCCAAAATGCCCATGGTAGAACATCCTGTAGAAGTTAGCAGACTTCCTGTAGAATTCCTGAGTTTCCTGTAGGATCCCCTGCAGACATCCTGTAGAAGCCTGCAAACTCGGTTGCCGAGCACCTGAACGTTGTGGACTTCTGTGGACTGATGCTAGGGATCCCCTGGGACCTCTCCTAGCCCTCTTGACCTTTCCCAATCTTTCTCTCCCTTCGCACCACCTCTGCACAACCAAACCCTAATAAGAAACAAAATCATAATCACTCCAACTACTTAAGCAAAAATACATAAACAATGTTCTTTTCAATGGAAGTAGTTTGAGTGCATGCATTTCATATCACTAGTAGTAATGGCATCATTCTTAGACACTTTCACTCCCACCATTGCATCATAGAGATTAAGCTAGTCAGATTAGGGTTTACTAGGGTTTCCATGTTTTGGTTGGCTTTCAGTTCATTTTTGCAAAGTAGATTAATTTCCTTTGAGATAGCCTTCGTCCATCATTTAGAAAGCTTCTTCTGAGAGCATATAGAAGTTGGCTTGAGCCCTAGCGGACTTGTGCCAGCTGACCAAGTGACAGCTGCGACAAGAGCTAGTACTTGTGCATACAGTACCGTCGCTTCCAAGTTTGTACGAACTACCGGGTTGATAAAATTAGAGATAGGAAGCCCCAGGAGTTGTAGCATTATTGCTACAATACTGGAGCCCACCACTTTGGAGCTGCTTTTAAGGCACTTCCAGGTGTCCAAATGAGGCAAACGTGGGCTTGTTGGAAAGGTCTGGATGTCTAATTTCCAACCCAAGTGGAATCTCTGAATTTGGTGGCCATTTTCCCCTCCAAAATTGCAATCTCCCAAGACTGCTTCCTGTGTGTCAAAAAGGTGGCAGAAAGTCATTTTCTGCTTGTTTTTTGACCTTCTGGAGGCTCAAAATTTGATGAAATCTCTTGGTAATTGCTTAGCAGGTGTATCTTTGCATGACAAATCCAAAAATGCTGAGTTTATTTGAAAAGGAGTTGCCCATCGAAAGGCTCGCGCGCGGCGCGCGACGTGTTGGTGGAGAAAACCTGTTTTTTGCCCAAAAATTCACAAGTGACCCAAAAATGCTCAAATTTTTTTTAAATTTGTGCTGGAGTTAAGTCATTTAGCATCATGCTCCTTCAAAGAAACCTCAGCCAAGATGTGGAGGGGATCGGGTCTTTTCCTTCGTTTTAGTGCTTTGGCCAACCGTCTTTGGAGCACCTTCATTCTTGCTTTGCATACGTGCATTCGGGCCCAATAGTGGTTCTTCATGTTCCGGAGCAGGTCCTTATCTTTGTTGGCCTTGGCCAGCAACCTTTCCAAATGAGCATTGACCTGGAGAAGCATAGCCTCTCGCTCAACGGGTACCAAATCACCGGGTCTCTTACGAGCCAAGTTGCGGTCTTCATGGATCCTCCGCAACTCATCAAGAGTGTGCTCATCTTCAAGTTGCTTGTTGCGTTGCTCTAAGTAGGTGATTTTCCAATTTTCCATTTCCAATCTTTGCTGCAACGAGTCATTTTCAGCCCTTAGGTATTGGATGATCTCCTTTGGCTCTAGGCTAGGAGAACTGATATCAAGGTCAACAACATCTATGCCTGGATCACCTGATGGACCCTCATCAATACTGGGCTTCTTGCCTCTCTCCTGTACCTGTGCTGCTGTCGGAAGCGAGGCCCCTTCCACCTGGTGTGGAGATAACACTCGCGGTGCTGATGAAGAAGGTGAGACCCCTTCCACCTGGTGTGGAGAAAATACTCGCCTAACTGATGCAAATAAGGCCCTGTAGCCTTTCTGATATCACCCATGGAGGGGAGCTGACATGTCTGGTCTCAGGAATATCATGCTGCTGTGAAGGCCCTCCCTCCTCATGAACAACCTCACGGGGTGATGATGCTGGTGCTGTGAAAAAATCTCGAGAGATAAAATCCTCCAATGGGATACCCTGCTGAGCCAACTGATGTATGACCACAAGCTGGATCAAACCATAATGATAGATGCTCCTGTGTTGCTGTGCTGGGCTTTTTCTCTGCATCAAGGGCACCGTCTTCTCAATATTCCGGCACATGAAAAATGGTATGTTCATCATCCGTACCCGTGTGAAATGCATCAACAAGCGAATATGGTACGAATACAAACATGAAAATCTGCCCTCACAGGTGAAATAGCGCATGATGAGCCTCATCAAGGGAGCATACTCATCCCTCAAAAATCTGAAAGGAAATACACCAGTCATGTACCTCATGTAGGTAGGTTTAATGTAGGGATCATACTGAAATCTGTCCAATAGTTTGCGCTTGTTCCACTCTTCTCCCACATTGGGTATCCCTGTTGCTTGAGCAATAATTTCAGATGACAATATAAAATCCACCCCTGCAAGATTTACATGCCCATCATGCAGATGCAAAACAAACAAGCAGACCAATTCCCTATGGTGCTGAATTTGAGAAATCCTCTCGCAAAATTCATAACATGAGAGGTGCCGGAAACATGTGACTGCAAGTGGACAAGCCTGCAAATAGGTCAAAGAGGTGGGCTCCTCTCTCACATGGTGACCACTCTTACCACCCCTGTGAGGCCTCCTTTGTACCTCAACCTCTGGTGTTGACTCACGGTCATCACTTTGCTCATAGTCGGTTTCGGTTTCTGACATGGTTTCAAGAGCAAAGTGGCTGAAATGTACTACTGCTTCTGCTCAAAAATCTGTTGTTTTAATTGTTGAAATGTTGTTTCAAGGGGACAAATAACACAAGGGAGATGTTAGGGAGGGGAGACTTTTAAGGGAAATTAGGGAAAATATATGAAATAGGGAATTAAGGGAAGGAATCATGACATATACACCATCACACAATTATAATTTGCAAGGGTTTTATGGGAGACAGGGTTTAGGGTTATATTATTGATTTTTAGGAATAGGGGTAGGGTTTTAGGGCTTTTGGTATTTTTTGGTAGGGGGATTAGGTAGAAATGATATGGGAGGTGGTAAAGGGATGTGGGGAAAAAGTGGGGGTGAAAAAGATGACCTTGAAAATAGCAAAACAAACCCTAGCTTTACTAGCACTTTGACATTCTTAGGCAAATACACATGGACTCCTCATTTGAAAATAATGGCTTTTAAATACATTCTCATGCTCTTTCAAGCTTTAGCAAACAATACATTTTGATGATTGGAGGCCTACCTGCAACCTTGAAGAAATTTGGGGTCGTTTTGCAATTTACATGCAATTTTTTGTGGATGAATTCCCAACACGTCGCACGCAGGTTTGGACGGGTCGCACGCGCCCAACACGTCGCGCCAGTGATTTTTTCCAACTGCTATGACCCCCTTGACGCGTCGCGCCTGCCCAACACGTCGCGCGCAGGTCTGGACGGGTCGCGCGCGGGCTCTGTCTACAATTTCGCCCAATTTCTCTCCAAATCGCTTTTCATTATTGCTTTGAGGCAAATGATGATCAAATGGAGGGAGGGAGGGGCTTTATAGGCTTGATTTAAATTAATTTCCCCTCAAACCCTCTTTCTAATGTTTATAACTTGACACTTTTTCAAAATTTAAATGTTGCTGACTTTATGGTTTCCTTTTGTCCTGAAATTGGTTGAACTGATGCTTTTTCTTGAAAAATTTTTGCAGGGATAGCTTCTGAGGAATCTTGGCAAAGGGGACTAGGGCTACATGCTGACTTTCGAAGAATTTTGAATTTTTACAACTTTTTACAAAAATGAGAAAATGACCTTGTCTTTAAAAACAGGGTTTTTAAATCCAAGGTGAAAATTAGCTATACAAGATGAAATCTTTTGAAGAAATACTTTGATAGACATCCCTCTGGCCTGCTGGGCATTTATTGACTTTTAAAGACATGACCTCAAAGACAAATTGGACCTAAACCCTAGACCTAGGACTTTTGACCTCAAGACAAGACAAGAAACCTTGAAAGAGTTTATTGACTGAAACAACTTGATCTAGCAGTGCCAAGAGGGGAATAAAGACACCAGCTCCTCCATCAGGGTTATGGCATGCCTAATGGAATGCAATGAGATGACACTGATGAGACACCTACTTATGCAAATGCAAAGAGCTTTGATCGCTGATGGAGGGCTACTAGACCGACTCTAACATTGGCTCCAATGGGGATGGTAGCTCCTTGGAGGTACCAAGAACCTTAGACCTCTGGGAGAGCAGACCAGTGCTTTTCAATCATTGGGCAATGGAGTCATTATTTACATATGTGACCCAAACTGGGAAAGCTTTATTGACTTTAACAACTGACTGAAAATTGGACTAACTTTGACCCAAACTAACTCAACTTTTGGACAGAAAATGGACTGATAAAAACAACATAAAAAACTCACACCAACTAATCTCCATCTTCAAAATTATAGCCTTCACCGCGGGCCCCAGACTAAAGATGAAAGATCAGTGCACACTTGCAGTGAAATATAAAGTAAAATGGTAATTACAATGATAATGGCTAGAGAAGAAAATGCTCAGACATGGTACCTTTTAAGCAGCCGACCATTGACCGACCCTCCGAGACAATCATCACCATTCATTTCCTTGAGAAGAAAGGCATTTGGACCACGGTATGCTGCAATTTTGTAAGGACCTTTCCATAAGTTATCAAACTTTCCATGTTTCCCTTTGTCTTCATTTCAGGCATCCCACCTCAAAACAACATCATCTATCTGGAAGTCATCCGGCTTTGCTTTTTTGTCATAGATTTTCTTTATGCGCTCTTGCAACTTAAGAGTATTTTGAAGAACCTCCTCCCGTGTCTACTGTAAATGAATCATTTGACTAATCCGCCTTTGCATTGGATCCTCCTCACCACCAACTTCCTGAAGCAACTTTGCTACCGGAATACTAAGTGAAGTAGGAAACACCACATCTGTCCCGTAAACTAGTTCAAAGGGTGACATACCAATTGACTTTTTCTGACTTACACGAACAGCCCATAATGCATTTACTAACTGTTTGTGCCAGCTCTTCTTATTGTTTTCCAGCAGTTTCTTTATGATGTTTACCAAATATTTATTCGAAGATTCAGCCAGCCCATTTCCTTGCGGATGATAAGCAGTTGAATGCCCCAAGCTGATGTTATATTTGTAGCAAAAGTCAACCATCTTCTTTGATTTAAACGCTGCTGCATTATCTGTAATCAACTTATGTGGACAGCCGAAACATGACAATATGTTATTTTCAAGGAAAGAAATAATTACCAAGTCCGTGGCCTGCCAGGTGGGAATGGCTTCAATCCATTTCGTGAAGTAATCGGTGGCTGTCAATATCCATCGATGCTGCCCGGAAGATGCTGGATGAATTTCACCGATGAAATCTAAGCCCCACTGCTGAAATGGTGCGCTGACTTCAATGGGCTTGAGAGGCAAGGGATGTAATTTCTGCTTTCCTTGAAAAATTTGACATTCATGACAACTCTTGACTGCTTTATATACATCTGAAAACAACGAAGGCCAATAGAAACCTGCCCTTAGGATCTTGTTTGCTGTTGTCTTCCAAAACAAGTGACCCCCGCAGTCACCTTTGTGAAAATCCTCTACAGCTCTCTTAGCTTCCTCCTAGACCAAACAATTCAGCAATATGCCACCAGGGTCTTTCCAATATAGTGCAAATTTGATGATGCAAAATTTGGCAGCCTTTAACTTCAATGTCCTAGCTTTGTTTCGAGGCATCCCGGGAGGTGAAGACAAATTTTGAAGCACATATACAATATCAGCATACCAAGGAGAGGAAATAAAGATATCAGATACCTGTAGTGCTGAATTTTCTTCATCTTCGTCGGACAAGGCAGCAATCAAATTAATGTCTAGGACATGGAGATTTGTTTCAGCCATCAATTTAGCGAGACCTTGGCCCTTGATCAGCTTGGTAGGCTTGATTTCCACATCATACTCCAATAGTGCAGCAATCCACTTACCCCGTTTTCCTTCCGGTTCCGCTTGTACCAAAACATCTTTAACAGCTGCGTTAGGAACATATGCCAAAATGTGGGAATTCAGTATGTACACACGGAAATCTTTCAAGGCTTTTACCAACGCCAATGCTTGTTTTTCAATGATATTATACTTCAGCGCTCCGTCCCTTATAATACGACTGAAAAAAGCAATGGGCTTCTCAACTCCATCTCTCTTTTGCATCAGCACAACTGCCAATGTATGCTCAGAAGCAAATGAAAATAAAATAAAATCTTGTGTATAATCCGGGCTGATTAGAGTTGGGGCTGAAGATAAAATTAACTTTACCAAATTGAAAGACTTTACCGCCTCTTCGGTCCATTTGAGCTGGTTGTCCTTTTTAAGCGTGTTAGTGATTTCCCTAAGGTGTTCGGCAAGATTTGGAATAAAGCGACGCAGAAAATTCAACTTGCCATTAAAGGACTGAATCTCTTTTTTGTTTCGGGGCTGCTCTAATTGCTGAATGGCTTCCACACGTGCAGGATCTATACGAATGCCATCTTTGGAAATGATGTGGCCCAACAACTTGCCTTCACTCATGGCAAAAATACTCTTCTTTGGATTCAATGAGATACCATATTTTCTGCACTTTTGAAACACCATTGTTAAATGATACAAATGTTCTTCATCAGATTTAGAAAACACAGTTAAATCATCAAGATAAACGACCAAAAAGACATCCTTCTCATTAGCAAAGGCCATGTCCATTGCCCGCTGAAAGGTGGCACCTCCATTTTTCAATCCAAATGGAATCTTGGCATAATGAAATGTTCCCCATGGAGTAGTGAATACAGTCTTGTCGCGGTCATCCTCATGCACCAAAATCTGATTGTACCCTGAATAACCATCAAGTAGCGACATCCTTGATGCCCCAACTACCCGCTGCAGTATATGATCCATCTTGGGCAGCGGATAATTGTCCTTTAGCGACACCTTATTCAGATTTCTAAAGTCTATACACAAGCGGATCTCACCGGTCTTCTTTCTCACGGGCACCAAGTTGGAAATCCAATCGGAAAATCTGATTGCACTATAATTCCATATTTGTACAACCTGTTAACTTCCTTCTCAATCAATGGCAGCAACTTAGGATTAATTCTTCTCAACTTTTGTCAGAAAGGCTTTTGATTTGGCTTTATGGGAATGGTATGCTGAATAATACTTGTGTCATAAGTCTTCAAATCTGAATAATCCCATGCAAAAACATTAGAAAAAGAAGACAACAATCTGATACATTCTTCCTTTACCTTTGGCGACAATGCTTTTGATAGTTTCACCATCTTTGGATTTTCAGTTGTTCCGAGATTCACTTCTTCGACACCTTCTTCCGTTGGCCTCAAGGTTGGTTTGCGAGCCACATCATCTTGATCGAACAGCTCTTCCAAAGGAATTAATCCTTTAGGAATGAAATTGTCTTTAAGCTGCAATACATCCATTTGATTTACTTCCTCAGGTTCTGTGTCTATGGAAATGTCTTTGAACTCACCTTCAACATGCAGAAAATCCTTGATTTCTTCATCATCTTGGAAAACTTGCCAACATCTTTGATTGTCTGGGACTGTAGGACGGTGCTTCACATAAATCACAAACTTATTGCTGGAATTCATGGGGATTTTTAGATTACTTGCTGCCTTAGCCAATGCATCCGCAACACCATTTTGGATACGGGGCACACATGTCAAAGTATGTTCAGAAAACAGCTTCAAGATATCTAGGACAACATTTCGATATGCTCCCATACGAGGATGCTTGGCCTGAAACTCACCTTTCACTTGCTTTATAACCAGCTCGGAGTCGCCATATACTGTTATCTTCTTTGCCTTCAATTTCCGAAGGATTTTCAGGCCAGCAATGAGAGCCTCATATTCCGCCTCATTGTTTGAACAATCAAATGCTAATTTGTAAGAGCATACTCGTACCTTGCTTGGGACTTTGTTTCGGACAGAAAATGGACTTCGAATCCACACACATATACCAGCACCATCGCTGCCCACAGCGCCATCAAAATCCATGGTCCAAAGACCATCCTCATCATCTTCTAAATGCTGAAATTGTGATGTCTCTGCATTTTCTGTTTTCTGCCCGTTCATTTCAGCTGTTGGCTTCATGACAGCAGACCTTTCTTCACTTTCTTTTCTCAAAATTTCTCTAAAATTTTCTGTAATGTCTGGTATATCTTCTGCTTGAACCAACGGACTATCTATCTCATTAAAATTATTAGCAAACAAAACAAACGATTCCAAATCTGTATGTACATAATTTACAGGATGATTCACTGACTTTTCCTTACTAGTGATCATGTATTTCATCTTTTGCTCCCTATATAACTTCCTCATCTGAGCAAAGACCGGGATTGTAGCATAAGAAAAATCAAGCTGAAGTGTACCTTTGAGCTTGGCTCCCAAAGATCTCGAAAGCAACATGCCGAACCGCAGAGGAATATCCGCCACCACCACATCCATCAAAACATTCTTTGCTGGGATTTTATCTAGGCTCACCACCAAGTCCTTGATCAAACCAATACATTTTACCCGGCTGGAATCAAATGAATACAAATCATGATATTTCCTTGTGATGTCTAGTCCCAGCTTTTCCATAATTGCTTTCGGCATCAAATTATGTGAAGCTCCCGAGTCAAACATGGAATTATGTAAAACATACTCATGCAATCGTAAACTGATATAGAATGGAGGAACATCACTTTCGGGAGACTCACCATTTAAAGCAGGCCCAAAAATCAATTCCGGCTGATCATCTTCTACATTCACCGTGTCTAGCATTGGATCAAAATTCAACATCTTGGAGATTTGGCCTCGGTAAGTGCTTTTCTTCATGATTTCCGTTAAAGTAATGGACACTTTCAACTTTGAAATTTCATTCTCCAAACTGAAAGCTGAAACCTTCTCACCTTCTTTAGCCGGAACTTCTCTTTTTTCAACTTTATCTCTCGGTGTACTTGCTGGCTGATCTAACTTGCTTGCTGATGATGATTGACTTGCTGAAGGATCAATTATGTCTTTTCCTTTTGTCTGTGGGGAAGCTGAATCATTCTTTGCTGAAGTATCTTTCCTTTTCTGAATGGGATTTATGGGAACAGCTCGGTTTCTTAATTACCTCTGCTGAGCGGACAAAGCATTGAGATATCCTCTTTGGTATTCCTCCGATTCTTCCTCAAGTACTGCCTCATTTGATAAGATATAATGCTCATCCTGATGTATGACTAAATTTCTCACAAATTCTTCTTCTTCTATAATATAGGTAGGCAGATCATCAGGAGTGAAAAAGTGATTTTCCTCTCCCACCGTATCACCTTCATCCTCGGATTCTTGGCTAACAAAATTCTGCTGAAAAGGAGGTTTAATTTGCTGCTGAACTGCTGCCTCTTGTGCTCTTGTTTCATGTTGTTTGATTCTATATTGCGGCTGCTGTGGACGTCGGAAATTAGGATTATAGATCTGTGTTTCCGACTTGCTGAGATGAGTATGTTCAAGTGCCCTTTCAATCTTTTCGACCTTACGGAGGAGCTGATCTGATGTAGAAGCTTCTTCTTTGATTGTGACTCGCTTTTCCGCCTTCATCCTTACTTTTTATCATTCAAATTCACTTCAACACTAACAACAATTTTCTGCATATCCTCCAAGGTAGGCGGATCTCTATCTCGCAATGAATAAGCCATCTCCGGATCAAAGCCATCCGGGAATTTGAGAAGTGCTGATTTTCTTAACGGTCTCAAATCATCGAGAATAGCATTGTACACTGTATTAAATCTGATTATGTAGTCTTGAACGGACCCACCATGATTACGCTTGAGGTTGTTGTATTCGGCATTAATCTGAAGCAGATCCTTTCTGATTTCCCATCGATCTAGAAACTGCCTCTGAAGTGCCTCTAAGGTAGCAATGCTCCGGGCTGTCAAACCTCTGAACCACTTTCTTACTTCGCCATCAAATGTTTGTACAAACAAACGCATAGTTACATCCTCTTCATCTATCTCATATAGATCAAAGAAAGTCGTCATTTTGTCTATATGTTGCTGAGCAAAAATACTCTGTGGAGTGCCATCAAACATGGGAATTTTACTCTGATAATCGGCTGGCATATCATGCAGATTTTGGGGAAGAGCAAGAGGAGCAAATCGGGCAACCATTGCTTTAGGTAGATTGGTTCTAGGAGTAGCAGGTGGAGTAAGTGTAGCTGTAGTATGAGGAGTATGAGGAGGAGAAGTGGTATGGGATGTAGAGGGCGACCCAACTGTCGATTCTGGATAAGTGATTATAGGAGAAACAGAAATAAAAGGAGGATTGGACTGCTCATGCGCCGTGATAGTGGATCCAATATGAACAGATATAGTTTCAACGAACTCAGCAAGATTAGTAGCGTGAATATCTGACTGAAGAGATCTTAGGATGAAATTGTCAACCAATTTATTGTGTCTCTCAACTTCAAGGGCAGCTGCAAAATTAGGGTTGGGAACTAGAGAATCAAGTGCACTTTCAGATTTAGTTTTGAACAAGGACAACTCAAAACTCTCGTCAAAATCAATGTCTTCAAGATACTCAAAAACAGCTGGACATGAATGAGATTTGAATATATGACCAGAATCTGAAGACAGTTTGGATATCAAGGAACAAATGGCCAATCAGCCTGTGAAAACTCTTAACTAATCATCCAAAAGTTCAGATTTTGCAAATATACTGGGGAAAAATGCAGATGAAGTGTTACATTCACTAGCTCATGGAGGTCGACTGAAGCAGCATTTATCTACTTGCGCTGATGCAAAGCAAGAGTGTTTTCGAAGGCTACCTGGCGTATCCTCAGACTCCGTCTAAGACTTATGAAATAAAGACATCAGTCAGCAAACAATTTTTTCTTCCCCAATATAGTCGCCAATATGTTAGCGCTTGAAATTTCACCTCAGGCTGAGAAAGGCAAACTCCAAGGCAACATCAAACCACTTAGCCTCGTAGTTAGCCCTACGGGGCAGGAGAGGGCTCTCTCCGGTATATCTCAGCAAAGATCTTCTAAGGGCGGAGATAACCAATAAAGAACACTGATTTTAGGCTAGTAAACTGATAAAAGGTTTGATTTGAGATTTTTAGGATTTTGGTGGAAAATCGAGGAAAGGCAATTTTGGGTGCGGGGATTGGACACAGTTTTTGCAGGGGGTTCTTGGGGCAAGGTAGGAGACTGTATTGATGCCTTTGAAAGAGTCAGATGGGCAAGAATGACTGGTGAGGAGCTAAGGAGAGCAAGTAAACACCTTGAGTTCTCCTTAAACAGATGAAAACATTGATATTAAGCAAACTTAAAAGCAGAGCATGGCAATCATGAATTCTACTTTAACACTTCATTTGCTTAATTTGCAGAAGGAAAAGAAAGAAGATGATTCACATAAAAAAATTACAAGTACAAAGAGAAACACACCATCAATACATGTAACCACAGGAATCCCAAAAAGGACTGCAAAACCCTGGTCTTTCTTCCTTTGCCAAAATTGCAGAGATACAATGAGTAATACAATAGAATCTTTCTCCCTCAAGAGTCCAACCATGAAAATGACCAAGAAAGTACATAATATAGGCAATCTAACATCTTTCCTTGCCTCTATGGGTCGAACTCACTATCCTAGGAGCTGTTTCAACCAATTCTAAACTGAGCACTGAAAACTAGGCAGTCAAAACAACTTGCCTCTATAAGCTAGGAAACCAATTCATTCATTAAATTTTTGCCTATCTCATGAATGAATCTTCTAGAAGAGATAAATAAGTGTCAAAATATCATAAAATTACATCATTTACAACAAGGAAGATCAAAATCTACTCCAAAAAGTCAAATCTAGTCAAAACTGCGTTTTGCTGAGCTGTAGGTGAATTTCTGTGAAAACTGCCCAACACGTCGCGCCCTGATCCTGAACGCGTCGCGCGCCTTTGGATCTGCTTTTGAGGCACTTCCAGGTGTCCAAATGAGGCAAAAGTGGGCTTGATGGAAAGGTATTGATGTCTAATTTCCAACCCAAGTGGAATTTCTGAATTTGGTTGCCATTTTCCCCTCCAAAATTGCAATCTCCCAAGACTGCTTCCTGTGTGTCAAAAAGGTGGCAGAAAGTCATTTTTTTCTTGTTTTTTGACCTTCTGGAGGCTCAAAATTTGATGAAATCTCTTGGTAATTGCTGAGCAGGTCTATCTTTGCATGAAAAATCCAAAAATGCTGAGTTTTCCTGAAAAGGATTTTCCCATCGAAAGGGTCGCGCGCGACGTGTTGGTGGAGAAAACCTGTTTTTTGCCCAAAAATTCACAAGTGACCCAAAAATGCTCAATTTTTTTTGAAATTGAAGCTGGAGTTAAGTCATTTAGCATCATGCTCCTTCAAGGAAGCCTCAGCCAAGATGTGGAGGGGATCGGGCCTTTTCCTTTATTTTAGTGCTTTGGCCAACCGTCTTTGGAGCACCTTCATTCTTGCTTTGCATACGTGCATTCGGGCCCAATAGTGGTTCTTCATGTTCCGGAGCAAGTCCTTATCTTTGTTGGCCTTGGCCAGCAACCTTTCCAAATGAGCATTGACCTGGAGAAGCATAGCCTCTCGCTCAACGGATACCAAATCACCGGGTCTCTTACGAGCCAAGTTGCGGTCTTCATGGATCCTCCGCAACTCATCAAGAGTGTGCTCATCTTCAAGTTGCTTGTTGCGTTGCTCTAAGTAGGTGATTGTCCCATTTTCCATTTCCAATATTTGCTGCAACGAGTCATTTTCAGCCCTTAGGTGCTGGATGATCTCCTTTGGCTCTAGGCTAGGAGAACTGATATCAAGGTCAACAACATCTATGCCTGGATCACCTGATGGCCCCTCATCAATATTGGGCTTCTTGCCTCTCTCCTGTACCTGTGCTGCTGTCAGAAGTGAGGCCCCTTCCACCTGGTGTGGAGATAACACTCGCGGTCCTGATGAAGAAGGCGAGACCCCTTCCACCTGGTGTGGAGAAAATACTCGCCTAGATGATGCAAATAAGGCCCTGTGGCCTTTCTGATATGTGACCCATGGAGGGGAGCTGACATGTCTGGTCTCAGGAATATCATGCTTCTGTGAAGGCCCTCCCTCCTCATGACCAACCTCAAGGGCTGATGATGCTGGTGCTGTGAAAAAATCTCGAGAGATAAAATCCTCCCATGGGATACCCTGCTGAGCCAACTGATGTATGACCACAAGCTGGATCAAACCATAATGATAGATGCTCCTGTGTTGCTGTGCTGGGCTCTTTCTCTGCATCAAGGGCACCATCTTCTCAATATTCCGGCACATGAAAAATGGTATGTTCATCATCCGTACCCATGTGAAATGCATCAACAAGCGAATATGGTACGAATACAAACATGAAAATCTGCCCTCACAGGTGAAATAGCGCATGATGAGCCTCATCAAGGGAGCATACTCATCCCTCAAAAATCTGAAAGGAAATACACCAGTCATGTACCTCATGTAGGCAGGTTTAATGTAGGGTTCATACTGAAATATGTCCAATAGTTTGCGCTTGTTCCACTCTTCTCCCAGATTGGGTATCCCTGTTGCTTGAGCAATAATTTCAGATGACAATATAAAATCCACCCCTGCAAGATTTACATGCCCATCATGCAGATGCAAAACAAACAAGAGGACCAATTCCCTATGGTGCTGAATTTGAGAAATCCTCTCGCAAAATTCATAACATGAGAGGTGGCGGAAACATGTGACTGCAAGTGGACAAGCCTGCAAATATGTCAAAGAGGTGGGCTCCTCTCTCACATGGTGACCACTCTTACCACCCCTGTGAGGCCTCCTTTGTACCTCAACCTCTGGTGTTGACTCACAGTCATCACTTTGCTCATAGTCGGTTTCGGTTTCTGACATGGTTTCAAGAGCAAAGTGGCTGAAATGTACTGCTGCTTCTGCTCAAAAATCTGTTGTTTTAATTGTTGAAATGTTGTTTCAAGGGGACAAATAACACAAGGGAGATGTTAGGGAGGGGAGACTTTTAAGGGAAATTAGGGAAAATATATGAAATAGGGAATTAAGGGAAGGAATCATGACATATACACCATCACACAATTATAATTTGCAAGGGTTTTATGGGAGATAGGGTTTAGGGTTATATTATTGATTTTTAGGAATAGGGGTAGGGTTTTAGGGCTTTTGGTATTTTTTGGTAGGGGGATTAGGTAGAAATGATATGGGAGGTGGTAAAGGGATGTGGGGAAAAAGTGGGGGTGAAAAGGATGACCTTGAAAACAACAAAACAAACCCTAGCTTTACTAGCACTTTGACATTCTTAGGCAAATACACATGGACTCCTGATTTGAAAATAATGGCTTTTAAATACATTCTCATGCTCTTTCAAGCTTTAGCAAACAATACATTTTGATGATTGGAGGCCTACCTGCAACCTTGAAGAAATTTGGGGTTGTTTTGCAGTTTACAGGCAATTTTTTGTGGATGAATTCCCAACACATCGCACGCAGGTCTGGACGGGTCGCGCACGCCCAACACGTCCCGCCAGTGCTTTTTTCCAACTGCTATGACCCCCTTGACACGTCGCGCCTACCCAACACGTCGCGCGCAGGTCTGGACGGGTCGCGCGCGGGCTCTGTCTGCAATTTCGCCCAATTTCTCTCGAAATCGCTTTTCACTATTTCTTTGAGGAAAATGATGATCAAATGGAGGGAGGGAGGGGCTTTATAGGCTTGATTTAAATTAATTTCCCCTCAAACCCTCTTTCTAATGTTTATAACTTGACACTTTTTCAAAATTTAAATGCTGCTGACTTTATGGTTTCCTTTTGTCCTGAAATTGGTTGAACTGATGCTTTTTCTTGAAAATTTTTTGCAGGGATAGCTTCTGAGGAATCTTGGCAAAGGGGACCAGGGCTGCATGCTGACTTTCGAAGAATTTTGAATTTTTACAACTTTTTACAAAAATGAGAAAATGACCTTGTCTTTAAAAACAGGGTCTTTAAATCCAAGGTGAAAATTAGCTGTACAAGATGAAATCTTTTGAAGAAATACTTTGATAGACATCCCTCTGGCCTGCTGGGCATTTATTGACTTTTAAATACATGACCTCAAAGAAAAATTGGACCTAAACCCTAGACCTAGGACTTTTGACCTCAAGACAAGACAAGAAACCTTGAAAGAGTTTATTCACTGAAACAACTTGATCCAGCAGTGCCAAGAGGGGAATAAAGACACCAGCTCCTCCATCAGGGTTATGGCATGCCTAATGGAATGCAATGAGATGACACTGATGAGACACCTACTTATGCAAATGCAAAGAGCTTTGATCGCTGGTGGAGGGCTACTAGACCGACTCTAACAACCTGCACTAGTAATGCTCCTTAAAAGGGCACATCTTCGGGCAGCAAAGGTGTACAAACAAAAACTTTTACTGCATCAGGGTCCATCGACTTTCTTGATGGCATATATAGAGGTATCTGTGAAATTGGCTCTACCTCATCAACACTTATGTCCTTAACTCCTGCCTCAAGTTATTCCTTCTCTAAGTCAATCGGCTCCATTGGTTGCTTCTTTTTCCCCTTGTCCATATTTTCCTTACTCCTTTTCTTAGCAGACACCTTCCTAGGTGACTACCTTATCGGTGGATTCTGTGGTTTTTTTTGCTTCTTCACTGTTGTTGCTTCTTCTTGTTCCATAGCTATTTCTACCGCTCCTGCAGTTGTGGGCTTTGATCTCGGTGATCTTGGAGATATGGTGTGTGTAGGAGGAGTAGCAGTCATGATGTTTGTTAATCCTTGTTCCAAAAATTCCTAGTAGACATCCTGCCAATCCTCACTAGACATGCAACACTTCTCTCGGCTCAGACTTAATCGAAAAATCTCACAAGGTTTCTTCAAGAGGAAAAGTGTCAAAATGTAGAGTGGGATGCCATATTTATAACCAAATTCAAATTTGAATGCCTTCAGATCCTTCTCATAAATGCGAATTGGTGGTAGATTTTCATAAATATGTTCCTTAAATGCACTTCCCCGCTCCCTTTAACATCAAATTCATGGTCGAATCAATTGTCACTTTCCCAACGGTCACATTTGTGGCAAGCTATGTTGGACCCTCCCTTATGGTGCAACTACCTTGTTGTAGCTTTCTCCACATGTGCCATCTCAGTAAACATCACGCAACCTTCCTTCTTCAACAAGATCCTTCCTCTGCATAGTAGTTTATAGTCATGCGCGCCCTTCCAACTTCTTGAAGTACTAAGACTTTCCTATTGCCATACAATCATTACATACTTGCAGGGGTGGTAAATTCACTGTATACCTTCAATATGCTTCCATTAATCCTACTAGGAAACAACTCCCCATTCAGCTTTACGAGTTGAATTGCACCACCATATGAAATATCCTTGATCACATAGGGTCCCTCCATGAAGTTGTGATCTTCCATCTCAGTTACTATTGCGATCCTTAGGTTGGGCACTATATACTCCATTGGCATCACTGCTTCTTGTCCATTTACAAGTCTAAACGGGTTTTTCCCTATCAATTTCTTACAAGTCATCCTATATGCCCATAGAATCGTCGGTATGCATGCATCCTAGTCATTCCTATTAACATTGCAGATCTTCATTAAAGCATTCTCCAATATTTTGTTAAAAGCTTCAACAATTGTTATGTTGTTATGTTTGTCTTCATGGTATTTATTTTTAGCAATTTTTTTCTTGTAAATACTGCATCGAGCTAAGTTATAAAGTTCCATGGTCAATATGTTTTGGTTTTCAATGGTTTTGCTGGTTGTATGTGTCAATGAGCACCAAGGATGGTGTGCTCCTAAGGGGGAGGGGTCTGTAATAGCCTTGGGTTAAAAATAAGACCAAGGTCATGAGACATGTATTCCAAGCTAAATGTTGGGGAAAACATCCTAGTGGGTGCTCATTTGGTTTATTATGGCTAAAGAGAAATTGGCAAAGGCAATTGTGGAGGCTTTGGAAAGGCAATGGCAAAGGCTTTAGAAAGAAAAAAAGGAAATAATTGGCATTTTATTTATGAAAATAATGAAAAATTGGAGAAAAGGAAGGTGAAAGGCCACAGGTTGCATGTAAGGAGGAAAATGAAGGAAAAATAATGGAAATTGAAGAAAATAAAGGCCTTGTCCCCTTACTATTTATCATTTTTTAGAGTTTCATCAAGTTCTAAGTAGAGGTCTCTATCCTAGCCCTAAAAAGTGGCTCATATATTGAGGTTGCTAGCATAGAACTGAGTGGAAAAGTCTATAGTCACTGGGATACAAGCTTGTGGGAGTGACTGGAGGGTTCTAGTCACATGGAGGCCTTGTCATGGGAGCTAAGTTAACTCAGAGGTTAGGCACCTGGAGTAGTTGGTTAACTCCTAGGGGTCTTATGGATCCTAAGGAACGTAAGTTTGGTTTTGGTTCATTGGTTCCACTTCCTTAAGGTGATATAGGAGGTAAAATCATATCATAGTACCTTGTTGGGCCGGTAAGCTTGGGTAAGTTTTTGAAGTTAATATAATTCACCCCATAAAAAAACTCATTAAATTGACCATGATTATCATCATAGTTGTATAAAATAACTTTTAAGATGTCTTTATTCCATTTTAATTATGGTTAAGTTGTCATCTTACCATTTTTTAGTGGAGAATGGATCACCTGTTTTGCTTCTCTATATCATTGAGTAGCTTCAAACCAAGTACAAGGGAAAACCATTGAAACATAAGCATAATTTTCACAATTTTTATAAGAGATTAGGCTTGGTAAAGAATATTTTGATAGATGTGTACATGCAATGAATCCACGTGATCGACACCAAAGAAATATTCAAGTTAGGCTCAATGTTGATGACCACCCTTGCTTAAAGGACATGCAATAAATATTTCAATCTGATCCTATGATTGATTATGAATAACTTCTTAATTGCGTTAAGTGTCACATCACTTGCAATGAGAAATCTTGCCTACACAAGAAGGCAGGAAGATTGGTGTGTTGATATAAGAATGGACCAAGAAGGAAATGATGATATATTGAATACACATAATCATGAAACATTAATGATGTGGAGGGCTAATATAGATTGGAAACCTGATCTTTCAAAGCATGTGGTCATTAATTACATAACAAAATATGCTGCAAAGTCTAAAAAAGGATTAGAAACATTTCAAGATATGTTGATGTGTGTTTCCTCTATTCAAAATCCAAATGAACCAACAACACACACATATAAGAGTGTGTTATGTGAATCCATTGTTGACGGAGATATAGGTGCATAGGAGACATGTCATTTTCTTGTAGAGCTTCCTCTTTCTGAATGTAGTCATCAATTATGGTTCTAAATGTTGGTTTGAAGGTTTTAAAACAAGTGTGTGTTGATACATATGACATTGACAATGATAATTCTCTTATTGATGCATATACCAAGAAACCTACACATCTCGAAGATGATCTTGAACATCTTCCATTGATAGATGTGGCAAAATCTTGGTCATACAACAAACATCGATGTGGGTATAAATGGATAGAACGAAAGAATGCAACTATTGTACGAGTTTTTCCTCGTTATAATTCAATTCCTAATCATGAATTAAAATTTTGTAGAATTTTGTTGCTCAAAGTTGGTATTATACAAAACCTTTCGTGATCTTCGTAGAGATATAGGTGGCACAAGTGATGAAATGGTGCATAACTCAGAAAACTTTTGATACAATCCATGGTATGTTGATCGTAATCCATTACCTCCAGTTCAAACAGTTGAATGTGAAGAAGAAGAAGTTCCAAATCCACCTAGAGATTCTAGGCAAAATGAGTGGGAGATCATTTATGGATTATATAAGAATAAATTTATAAATTATAATGAGATTGAGATGCTTGGACATGAGATTGAGGCTCTTCCTGAGAAGAGCCCACTGCTCCTTTTAGCTCCTACAGGGGTTGCAACTTTTAACCTATCTTGAACAACAATTCATTTTTCTCTTCAAATCCCAATCAAAGAGGTAACAAGTCTTTGGGGACCAGGTTTAATGACCTTGCAAGATGAACTGAAGCATGTCAAATATATCCTAATAAATGAAATGAGTTTCATTGGAAGAAATTTTCTAAAAAACATTGACTCTAGACTTCAGCAAGCCTTCAAAAAATGCTAAAACTTTTTTTGGTGGGAGATCAGTTATATTGGTTGGTGATTTGGGAAAGTTACCACCTATTATTGATAAACCTATATATGCATCTTAAGGTCTCATAAAAGAATAATGGAAGTCATTCACAAAAGTTGTGACCCTTGAAACTGTGTTTTGAAAAGATGGACAAAGCAATGAGAAAAAATGTTTTTGTAATTTGTTGATGAATGTTAGACATGAAAATCACATAAGTTATAAATTCGTGGGCGTCTTCCTGGTTTCCGTTCACAAAATTTTTGGCAAAGAGATTCAAAGAGTTTGTGATTTCACGAGGAGAGTCACATGATTGGGCTGTGTTGCAGAGAGACCTCACGATGTGTTTCTCCAGCAAGCAAAAAGGGCAGCCATTGTTAGATGATATATTACAGGAAGCAAAATGTGGATTGGTGTCGAGGGAATGTTCTGACAAGGGAGGTGTGAAAGTGAGACACTGAAGCAAACTGTTGAGATAGCATGTATTGCTAAGATTCATAAGCCCCATCGGTCATCTTGCCAGTGCTTTTGCTTTTTTTCTTGCCTGCTCGACTCCATTTCGCTTGATACACTTAAGAAGCTGACTATGGTGTGGGAATACGGGAGCTTGAGTAGAAGCATTCGGTTATTTCTAGCTTAGAACATGGGTTCCCTTATATATGATCCTTCTATTTCATACCGGCCTTGGCCAACCATAACTGTGGCCCAGTTTTTAGACCCGACACCCAATAACGCACTATATTTGGCATAAAAGGCTTCAGTTGTGGAGAGACACCACCCAAACCCTCTCTGTTTTAACGCTCTCTATTCCTCGTAAGTAGGATTAATGCGTAAAGATCATAATCTATTCAATTTGAATCACTTCCACCCAGAGTTAATAATCTTTAACCCCCTCCAAATTTTGGGTTGCAGTGATTATTATTTTCATTTAAATATTCCATAATCCATTTTCATCACTAATAATAAAAGAGTTTAATTGAATAATATTTTTTAGATTATTATTTTCATTTAAATATTCCACAATTCATTTTCATGATTAATAATAAAAGAGTTTAATTGAATAATATTTTTTTTATTTGAAGTTTGTGTTTCTATAGTTAAAGCACTTTTATTTTAAGAGGTTATGAGTTCAATTTTCTTGATATTTTAAGCGTGGATTTCCCTTGTACAAATATTGTTAGCCTTTAGTGGAATCAATTTTCCTAAATGTATTTGGAGTTAGGTTCTATTAATAAACCCCTAAAAAATGATTCCTTTAAATAAATATTGAACAAATTATTTGTAAATTAAATCTAACATATATTCAATTTAATTAATATATGTATATGAAAATTCTTAAATATTCTTAATTTGAAAAGGGTCATAACTAATTGTGGGGTTACAATGTTGGACAAATGGTTTATGCATTCAACATGTGGACTACTCCTAGGTTAGACTTCCCTAAGGCTATGCTCGAGGAAAATCCCATTGATCAAGGTTCCTTCCTTTTTCAAATAGAGATATGGAGCTTTTATTTTTATTTTTCCTTTTTGGATAAAACTTTATGGAAATAATTTTGAGTGTGGATCTCATGTAATTTGTAGAAATTAAATTTAGATGGAGAGCACAACCATCTTTCCTCTTAGTCACTTATATAAAAAAATCAATTAACAAAAAAATATTGTATTATTATAAAAGTGTTAACTAATTAATATTTTATTTAAAAATAAAAAATAACCTTAATTAAAAAAATAAATAAATTACTATCAGTTAACATATATTTATCTTAATTTCTCATCTACCCAACACTAAGAGATATCAAATTTACGAAAATATAAACTTCTTTTGAGTGTAAAACTTGCACTTCAAGAAATTGTATTCCTCTAGATTCTTGGTAAATCCATTGTTGAAATATTCAAATGGATTTATGCTATATTTATATATATATATATATATATATATATATATATATATATATATATATATATATATATATATATATATATATATATATATATATATATATATATATATATATATATATATATATATATATATATATATATATATATATATATATATATATATCATATATATATATATGTGTATGATTCGTATTTTCATATTAAAATGCTTATACATGTTCCCTCATAGTCGACAGGAGTTAAAAAACATATATTTATAGGATATAATCAATCTCTTTCTTTCTATATACACACACACACACACAAACACATTGAATTAGTTTTGTTATTAAATATTGAAAGAATTACAAATCTCCCTCCTACCTAAAATTAGAAAGGACCTATTAATGGAATAAGAAATTTTCATTCTTTCTCTCTTCGTAAATATATGACTCTAATATTTTTTATTGAACATGCATATTGAGATATTTTATTTATACCTCACATTATTTCTATTTTGATTGAACTTAGATCTAATTATAGCTATTCTAGCCTTGACTTGGTGGATAAGTGTGGTTTGAGTAAGGAATTACACGCAAAATCTTGGTTAGTGTAGTTGGCTACCTGTTTCTCCTGCAAATCTTCCATAATTTTCCAGAGCCATACAATTTCCTTTGTTGCTTCAGGTGTTGCCACATATTCTACCTCAATTGTGGAACTTGGTGGAACTGGTTATTTGTGTGACGTCCAGGAGACAACTCCTAATCCAAAAATCATAACATAATCTAAAGTAGATACGTCAGTTTTTTTATCTCCATCAAAATCTGAATTAGAGTATCTAATCAAGATGAAGTCATCCACCTGTGTATACATGAATCCAAAGCCTTGAGTTCCCTTTAAGTACTTTAGAAGTATTTGTGTAGTAGACCAATGACCCTCACAAGGCTTTTAAATAAACTTAGATAGGATTCCAACAACAAATGAAATGTATGGTTTAGTAGCATATAGGTAGTTGAGACCTCCTATGAGTTGTCTGTATTTTGTTGCATTCTATAATTCTTTTCCTTCAATGGATGTGAGCTTTAAATTATGTTCCGTTGGAGTAGTGAAAGGATTGCGCTCAACCATCAACAAGTCTCCAATGTACTTCTTTTGAGAGAGGAATATAAACTTCAAATGTTGGGTTACTTCAATACAAGGATAGTAGTGAACATATCTCAAATTTATCATTGAAAAACCTTTCCTCAAATCCTTCTTCATCGATGCAATGCAATTTTCATTTTTCCCTGTCATCAAAAGATCATCTACATACCCCACGAGATATACCACTATTTTTCCAACTTTCTCGACAAACAAAGTTGCATCATCAAGATCATAGTGTGTGAAATTGAGATTCAGAAGATGCTCAGTCAATTTCTCATACCAGGCTCATGGTGCTTGTTTAAGGTCAAACAAGGATTTGCAACGATTGCATACTTCGTGTTCTTGACCCTTCACAACAAATCCTTTTGGTTGAGACACAAATTTATTATATTTTAGGTCTCCATTCAACAAATTGGTTTTTACATCCATTTGATGGATTTCCAACCGTTTTGAGCTTCCAAGTAAAATATAGTATGGATGGAAGCCCATTTTGTTGTGGGGGAAAAGTATCCTCATATTTTATCCCTTCATTTTGTACAATTTTTTTTTTCCACGAGCCTAAATTTATGCTTGTCAAGTGAGAGATATGATGTAACACCATCCTCCCACATCTACCCAAGTACCCAAACAACCAAGATAAATATGCAACAAGAGACTACTATGATTGGATTCAAACTCCTATGTGACCTTAAGGAGATTAAATCAACAGAAACATAACATATAGACCTTCCACTTCAGCTATAGGACCCTTGAGAACCATGCCAACACTTCAGTCAGCCTGCCCCTTAGTCCTGTTAGTGTAAGTATTGTTAGCCTGTCACCTGGATCAAATGTGCTTTTATTATGCTTGTTAGGGTGTCAAGTCAAATTTTTGTCATTTAAGTTAATCTTCAAATAAAAATTTGGTCATTGGTTGTTGTGTCTAGGTCACTTCTGCTCCTTTCACTTATTCATGGTCTTCATCACTCATCATGGTCATTGTCTTCTTCAAGGTATAATATCTTAATTTAAATGTCTTGGGTCATGAAATGGTTAAATTCCTCATTTTAGGCCATGGTCTAGGGTTTCACTCCATGTGTCATCATGATACCATATGTAAGAAAAAAACATGTCCATCATGTGATTCAGTGGGTAAAGGGAGTTAGCAGCTTAGGGAAAGAAAAATAAAGGTAAAGGTAATGTTTTATTTCGAATAAGACAATGTTGCAGTACAATACGTCGCCTCAACATTCCTCATAACCACATGTTTGCTTCAAAATATATTTTTGACCAAATGGAGAAGAATTTTACAAAAGTGAAAGAATTTTTTGTCCATTATAGTCCAAGGAACAAAAACCTCCTTCATTTTATGCACAGGTGTTATCATTTGAAAGAAATTCCTGAAATACACTTGCTATGGGAGAGTTGCTGCACTTCTGGACAACTTGAATTCATGACAGCTTTTAAGGGGTTTAGTGCAGGTGTTGGCAATGATTAAGGACTCTATTGTGTAACCGACATCCTAAGCTTTCCAATGGTACCTTCAGATCATGATTTGGATTAGTGTAAGGCATCGAAACATGCTCTAAAAGTTGGAGCTTCTCTTTTGTCAGAGACACCCTAGGTTTTGGAGTGACCTTGGGAAAATCCATTTTTCTCCATGATGGAGTGTCCAAATTGCATTCTTGAGGAGTCTATCGTATAGCAAACTTCAAGATATTTCTAACGAGACATCACGATCTCAATTCGGAGTAGATTAAGGCCTCCAAAAGCATTTTTGAAAACCAGAGTTGCAATCAGGAAGACTGCGCTATGCTTGGGCATTGCACTCACGAACACTGCGTTGCGCTTGGGCCAAAGTAGCTAAAATTGCCTAAAACTCACCCAAACTCAATTTTTAAGCTTGCTCACTTGTTTTATTGCAATCCTAAGCTGAGATACAAGTAAGTACACCACCTTACTTACCTTTCTAATTTGAAAAATCAATTCATGCCAAAGCTTTCTTCAATTAGGGTTTTTAAGTGAATTTCTCATACAAAATTGATAGGGTTGATGATGGCCATTTTCCTTTCTTGATTTTTAACATGTAAAATCTTACCCTACATATTTATACATGTTTGATATGCCATGTAAACCACTCAATCAACCTCAAAACATAGATTTACCTCACTAAGATTGAAACCCTAGTTGATTCCTAGGGGTTTTGGGCACTTTCCCTAAAAGCTTTGTTTTTTCCCTTTTACAAGCACATTGTTCCTTCATTTCTCTTCCACTCATTTTCATAAGTTTTCCATAATCCATATTCACCTCTTTCAAACTTCCTTTACCATTTTATCAACTCCACCTACCCATCATTTCATTTTTCACTCATCACTCACTGTTTTTTCCTCTTTCCTATCACCTAGGGTTTGAAAAATGAATTGAGATTGCTTCACCAAGCCATCACCAAGACACATTAGCACAACCTATGGAAGTAGGGTTATCAAAAAAATCAGAGGAGGTTCCCAAGGCACCTAGACCTGAGGTGACAAAAACATACCAGAGATGAAAAGGACTTGTGTTTGCTTCTCATGGTGAAAAAGGGGCCAAGCCTTCTTCATCAACAAAATAGGGATTGACAACAAAGGATAAAGACACAGTTGAGCATGAGTTTGAGCTTATTTATTTATAGGGGGAAGACTAAACTTAAATCATGCAATAGACAATCAGAGAGAAGGAATATCAAATCAAGGAGCTAGCAATCAATTTGGAAAGAGAAAAATATGTTACATCATTCCTTGAATAGGAAAACAGTTAGCTCAAAGCAAAGGAGTTGATCCTAGAAAAGGAAAAAGCCAAATTATTGTAGCAAGTTGGAAAAGGTAAGGAGATCATGGAATCAAGAAAGCCTGAATCATCAAAGGGAGAGGAGAAAGGAAAATACCAAGAACAAGAGGCCTCAATAAAGCTTTGCAAGAAGAGCAAGAACAAATTCTGCTGAACGAGGACCTTGACCTAGAAGATAGGATTGCCCTAGAGGTTCATCAAGATAAGGAATATTGGCTAGATAGGGTAAATGAACACTTGGAGAAGCTCCTTGAGAAGGAAAATAGGGATAATCAGTTGCTTAGACACATGGCACACCACTACCAAGCTCAAAACATGATCACTAATGTCAAAGTAAAGCAACTTGAAGATAAGCTCAAGGAGGCCAAAAAAGACTTAAAGGATGAGGGGAGCTTAGAGATGCTTTGCATCATTGAAGCTATAAAAAAAAAAAATTTAGAACTTCCCTCCAATTTTGAGCAACTTCTGAGCATTTTGAGTTTTTTGAGAAATTTTGGTCTAAATTCAGAAATTCAACTGCTCCAGAAGCGCAGCGCCTTGGCACTGCACTTTTTCCTTAGGCCTCCATTTGAGGAAAGGTATACATTTTTGGAAAGCTCTTGCCATCCTATAAAAACCCATTTTCTCATATTTTGCAGAGGTGGCTCATTTTTGGAGAAAAAGGCAAAAAGGTAACAAAAAACTAGCATTCTGGACCATTTTTTGACAGGTGCTATGCTTCTGGAGCGACCTTAGGAGAATGGATTTTTGAAGGCCTTCCCTTCGTCTAAGTTCAGAAATTCAAACTGTTCTGAAAACTAGACTTGAAGGGATAGTTGACAGGTCTCTCAGTTTTGTATTTGGACCCCTAGAAGGCACCTCAAAATCAGCTCAAATTCAGTGCTGCACTTCTGCACTTTTCTGTGTTTCAAATTGTAAATTACATTGTTTAAATTTCTAGTTTCTAGTTTGACTTAGTCAAAGTCAAGATTATGTATGTAATGGCACTAGTTTCAAGGCTAGGTGATGTAGGCATGAATAAATGTACATAATAGGTTGTTTTTGATGTTTATGAGGCCTCATAAAAGAAGCAAACTCCTAAACAAACTCTCCATGAAGTGTTCGAGTTTCACCTTCTCACTCTCACCTGTTGGTTGAGAGAATCTTGGAGTCAGTTCCCCCACCAAGGAATTCGACTCCTAAAGGTGGGAAAGTGGTCTAGAAGAGTCTATATCTATCATTTCTCCTCAGGAGAAGAGGGTTGAACTTTTTGTGAAGGAAACTTGCATGTAATCATGTTTTCAGCTAATACAGTGACAGGTTGCAGCTATTTTCAAGGAACTCTAGCCCAATGAGTTCATGGTGCCTGTACTTCATTATTTTAGTTTTCTAATGGTCTAAAAATATGTATCTACATTATATCTCTTCTTCCTATGGATTCCTTATAGTAGAATACACATAATTCTTGTTTTTCAAGCTTTGTTATTTGGTTTTCATAGTTATGTGTATGTCTCCCTAAGCGAATGAAATCATGTTTATTTATGCTCATTAGTTTCTTCCACACTATATCCTCTATAATACACTAACAATATTCAAAATACACCATGGCTTCTGATATCTAGCTCCTTCTCTTATTTTCTCCTGCACTCCTACAACCTAGACCTATTTGTGGCTCCAAACCCTAAGTTCAACAAACCCTAAAAACCAAATTTTCACAAACAAATACACATATCTAGCCTAAAATTCATTCGCTTTAAAGTCATATCACTGATAAGAGACTTAGTGTTGAAATGTGGCAACAAGAATATTCCAATTTAATTTGTCCTTAAATTAAATTGTGAATTAACACTGAATTTAGTCTTAACAGCTACTTGGAAATAATTAATTAATTCATTTTGAATTAATTAGTTGGAGAAATTCAAGTTAGAAGTCTTTCTGAAGTCATGGAAGAGTTATCCCTTAAAATAAGGAGATAAGATTGAGTTATATTTGAGTTGTAATTAGTTAACTCAGATTACTGAGTTAAGTCTAATTAAATTAGTTCCAAACTGTTTAAGGAACTAATAGAGAGTTAACAGTCAGTTGATGCATGCATGCACTCAACTAGTGTACTCCAGTTAACTGAAGATTCCCTCATCATAAAATCATGCATTTCTATTCTGAGAAAGACCCAGTTGAGATTAAAGACAAGGATAGTGTACTATCAGTTGCATGTGTTTTCTTATAAAGAAAACTCATGCATGCAGTCAATGAATCATTCCTTGAGGATTGCATAGTTCTGATAGTGTGTGAGAGAGTGTTCCACTTGGTTGAGGGAGATCATCCACTTGGTAATAGGAAAATCATCCCAGAGGAACATTGGAAGGAAATAGGAGCTTGGAGGGTAGAGAGGAAGGCGTGAGAGAAGCCAAGATTTCCTGTGAGCATCTGTGAGGATTGTACTGAGAGTTGGCTAGCTGTGAGAGCTAAGGCTTTGTATAATTCCTATGTATTTCCACCTTGTATGATAATATAGATAGTGGGGTTTTTAGCTGAGGCTTTACCCAAAGTATTTTCATGTGTATTGTGCATTGATTCTTCTTCTTCTGGTTATATTGTTCAGCTCGATATTTAAGCTTCCACAAATTGATAGTAGAAGTAGGTTATAGTATTCTGCTTTGATTTATATTGCATTATCGGGTTAACCTACCATCATATTTTCCACATGGTATCAGAGCTAGATTTGTAGCTGGATTTGTAGAAATTTTTTGCAGGATATCAGAGCTGTGAATAGTATCCTGAGAAGAGAATTCGAAGTTTGAAGTTCGAGGTTGCAGGTGCAAATCGAATTCAAATCATAATTCAAGGTTGGCCAATGGCATTCTATGTCTTGAGACTCAAGTATGCCTTGGAAGGTAGCTCGAATTACATAACATGGAAAGATAGAATGGAGGCTGTATTAGAAGACAATGGCTTAAAGGAATTCATTGATCAAAAAATCTCAAAGCCAGCTTCAACTAATGCACAATATTTGGCTGAGTGGAAGAAGTGTGTGGTGAAGGCGAGGCGGATCATCCTTGAGGGAGTTCAAGACCATATTGCCTCGAGTCTACATGGGAAGGATACTCCATTTTCAATGTGGAAGACATTGAAGGACCTCTACCAAAACAGTAGTGACCAGAGGAAATTGGCACTCAAGGATAAGCTTTGAAGAATCAAGATGGAGAAGAGTGATACTATTTCCACATATCTGAACAAGCTCACCATATGCAGAGATGAGCTTGGTAGTGTGGGAATAACTACTGCCAATGATGATATGGTGAGCCTCGCTCTCCTTGGCCTTCCAAAGAGTTGGAATAGCTACCAGGACTCTGTGAATGGAAGGGAGAAACTACCGGATTGGGAATGACTCTGGTCGGATCTTATGCAGGAGGAGATCAGGAGGAGCACATGAGATGGTTCTTCATCTAAGAATGATGATGAAGAAAATCCGGCCTTAGCAAGTAAGGCAAGGAAAGGGAAGGGGAAGGCTTCCCATTTCAAATCGAATTCTTCTCATGGAGGGAATAAGGGTGACATGTCTAAAGTAAGATGCTTTAATTGTCACGAGATGGGACATTATGCAACTAATTGCCCATAGAAGAAGTCCAAGAAGGGATCCTCAGAAGGATTGGAAGGTGAGGCATTAACCTCTCAGTTTGAAATGGACTTTACCCTCATCGCATGCATGGTGTTATCGATGATGGGTTGTGTCTGGTATCTTGATAGTGGAGCCTCATTCCACATGACCGGTGATAAAAGTTTATTCAGTGCCTTGGAGGAGAAAGACCTCAAGATGCGCATAGAGATGGGTAATGATGGAAGTTATAGTGTTTTAGGAGTGGGAATGGTTGCTTTTCAGAGGGAGCATAGAGCTCCTCTCACCTTGACAGATGTGATGTATGTGCCTGGACTGAAGAAGAACTTGGTATTGGTCGTGATATTGGAGGAAAAAGGCTATGATGTTGTCTTCACTAAAGGAAAGGTGTTCCTAAGACACATAACCAGGTCAGACCATGAGGATAAGGATTCAGGTGAAGAATCTATATAAACTAGAGGTAGATGATTGTGCAACATTGAGTACGAAAGCAAAATTGGTGCAAAGCCAAGAAATTTTCGAGTTGTGGCATAGGCGGTTGGAGCATTTGCATCATGGGGCTTTGAAGATAATGCAACAGATATCTACAAGACTTCCCAAAGGTAAACTTGAACAAGTTGACACATGCAAAGGTTGTACCTTGGGAAAGTACACCAAGTCTTCCTTTCATGATCGAGACAATCGAGCAGAGGCTATCTTAGAGCGAGTTCATATATATGTGTATGGACCATTCTCGACGAAATCCACAGCGAAGCAAAGGTATTATGTGATTTTCATTGATGACTATTCTCATAAATGGCGGATTGATTTCATGTAGAAGAAGGACCAAACTTTCACAAAGTTTTGTGAGTTCAAAGCTTTGGTGAAGAAAGAGTCAGGGAAGAAGATCAAGGCCTTGAGAAGTGACAATGGTGGAGAATATGTCTCTCAAGAGTTTAAGGACTTCTGTACAACGGAAGGAATTAAATGAGAGTTGACAACATTTCATAACCCACAGCAGAATGGGGTGGCTAGGAGGAAGAACAGAACTATTGTAGGGGCTACACGGGAAATGCTGCATGACCAAGGCCTACCACTTCACTTGTGGGCTGAGGCATGCAACACAATGATCTATTTGCAGAATAGAAGCCCGCATCACGTACTTGGGATGACGACACCAGAGGAAGCTTTCTCAGATAAGAGACCAAATGTGGGCCACTTCAAGATCTTTTGCTCATCGGTATATTGCCATGTGACAAAGGATGCACAGAAGAAGCTTGAGCCTTCAACAGAGTTGGGGATATTTGTGGGGTACACTAATACACCTCAAAACTATCTGGTGTACTTGCCTACCAGTTGGAGGACAGTGGTTCGCAGAGATCTCAAGTTTGATGAGCAGAAGGCCATGCGATTTTCCCTTGAGAGGGAGCTCCAACTACAGGCCGTGGAGGAACTATTGGTTCCTAAGGAGGAGGAACCTCATACTGATGCAGAGCATTCACATTTAGAAGTCCTAGGATTGGAGACATCCACTCAAGTAGAGTCTTCCAGAGATGGACGGAAGCGCACAAGAGAAGCTGACATATTGTTGGAGGATGCGAGAGAGAATGTGGGAGCACCATCTTCTCAGACAAAATAGAGGAAGTCACCTGAGAGGTACACTAGATACATGGCATTTGCTGGGGAATGTGTTGAGACCGAGCCATCTTCCTTTGAGGAAGTAGTGCAACAGCCGATTTGGGTTGATGCTATGGTGGAGGAGTATGACTCCATAGTTCGTAACAGTGTTTGGGAGGTGGTTACGAGACCGAAGAACAAGTCAGTTGTGAGTTCCTGTTGGCTTTACAAGGTAAAGCAAGCTACTGATGATGGGAGGATCATGTTGCTGCAATATATTTCGACAGAGGAGCAAGATGCTGACATTTTGACAAAGGTATTGTCAAAGTGTAAATTTGAGTTCCGTAGAGACAGGATCAGGGTGGCAGATAATCCCTTTCTTTTTGAGAGGGAGTGTTGAAATGTGGCAACAAGAATATTCCAATTTAATTTGTCCTTGAAATAAATTGTGAATTAAAATCGAATTTAGTCTTAACAACTACTTGGAAATAATTAATTAATTCATTTTGAATTAATTATTTGGAGAAATTCAAGTTAGAATTATTTCTGAAGTCATGCAAGAGTTATCCCTTAAATTAAGGAGACAATATTGAGTTATGTTTGAGTTGTTATTAGTTAACTCAATTTACTGAGTTAAGTCCAATTAAATTAGTTCCAAACTGTTTGAGAAACTAATAGAGAGTTAACAGTCAATTGATGCATGCATGCACTCAACTAGTGTACTCCAGTTAACTAAAGATTCCCTCATCAAAAACTCATGCATGTCTATTCTAAGAAAGACCCAGTTGAGATTAAAGACAAGGATAGTGTACTATCAGTTGCATGTGTTTTCTTATAAAGAAAACTCATGCATGTAGTCAAGGAATCATTCCTTGAGGATTGCATAGATTTGACAGTGTGTGAGAGAGTGTTCCACTTAGTTGAGGGAGATCATCCACTTGGTAATAGGAGAATCATCCCAGAGGAACAGTGCAAGGAAATAGGAGCTTAGAGGGCAGAGAGAAACCAAGATTTCATATGAGCATCTGTGAGGATTGTACTGAGAGCTGGCTAGTTGTGAGAGCTAAGACTTTGTATAATTCCTATGTATTTCCACCTTGTATGATAATACAGATAGTGGGGTTTTTAGCTGAGGCTTTCCCCAAAGTATTTTCATGTGTATTGTGCATTGATTCTTCTTCTTTTGGTTACACTGTTGAGCTCGATCTTTAAGCTTTCGTAAATTGATAGTAGAAGTAGGTTATAGTATTCTTCTTTGATTTATATTGCATTATCGGGTTAACCTACATACATATTTTCTACACTTAGATAGATCCCTCTCATGCTCAGTAGGGCTAGCTACTAAGCTGAAGTGGTTTGAGGTTACCCTTCTCGATTTCCATTTTAGCCTAGGAGATTGTAAGGACTAAAATTTTTGGCACTGTTACCGGGGTACGAAAGAACATATCTTCCCTGGGAAAGAACGACAAGGATCAAATCTGATTGCTAATGGTGAATAGTGATCAAACACAAGAAAGGTTGTGCATCTTTCACCCAATGACTACAATGTCGAAGAATCCAAAGGTTCAGAAATTTCATGGCGACTCCACTGATAAAAAAACCAATAGTTTGAAAAACTTCTTCGTGTCTTAATTGTTCTCAAAATGGATTCAACTGCTCAAAGGTATGCTCCTATGAATCAAGCTCATATTACTATTTTTCCGAATCAAATTCCTTGTATAGATTGGCAAACAGGGTTGCCAAAGTTTAAAGGTCAGGATGGAGAAGATGGTAGTTTGCATTTGGTCAAATTTTATTTTCATAGTCACAGATTAAAGGCTAAGTTTCCTGAAGATTGTCTGATGAAGATTTTCATGGCTACCTTGGAGGAAATGGTGAGGAAATGGTATGAGAGTCTACCATCTGCTAGTTTATATTCTCTAAAGGATTTTCATTCAATTTTCTTTCAACATTATCAAAGCTGCAATTTTTCCTTATTAATGATGGATAGCTGTTGTGAGATTTCTGAAAATTTTATTTAATTACTTGAAAATTCGTATGAGGATGAAGAATTTATGGAAGAAGATATATTAGAAGCCCTTTATGATTTTTCCTCCCATCAAGAATCATTAGTTTCCTCCTTGAATGAAACAGACTGGGATCAAAACAGAGAAAGGCCTACTCCTGATCTTGAAAATGAAAATCACCAAGCCAATGTTGATTTCTATAAAACTCAGATGTCTCCTCTGCCTGAAGATGAAATTGATAAACTTTTGAAAAAACATGTTACAGACCAAGTTAAGGCAGGTTTGCAGTGCTCACACAGTCAAGATTGTGTGAGTGAAATTTCTTCCATTATTGAAAATGAAAATCTAGATTTAAATGATGACAATCATGAGACTAATGAAACTATACATGAAGTTGTTGTGAGTAAGCCAATTTTTGATGTAGATTCCCTGCAAGGAGATCAGCTAACAAAGGTTGTTTTCTTTCATGAAAAGGATAGGGCTGACTTGTTTAATAATCTTGAAGAATGTGTTTTGTTCAAGGATGATTTAGACAATGAAATGGAAGAGTATGAGTCTGAGATAGACAGTATGCTATAGATAGAATCAAAGTTGCTCATGCTTGAGAAATTTATAGCCAACACTCACGTGGAAAAAAGTCATATTTCCCTATGCCTTCCTATGGATTAACAACCAAGTATTCTTTTAGATCAAAACGAAAGGAGTACTTGTATTTTTGTTGGATTTCACAACAAGGTAACATTTCTGATTTTTAAGGATCCTTACACTGATTTGTTGTAGCCATTTGGGAAGATGACTTTTCTTGTATTTATGGATAATAAAGACATCTTCAGTGGACACTCGGAGTTGCCTAGATTTTGTTTGTTCTACCTGCTCAAGCAAAGTACAAGCAGAATTTAAGTAAGTAGCCATTTGCTGGATTGGTTACACTGGAGGGATCATTACACATGATTGTATATACATCTTTAGCAAGAGGGCAGTTATCATCAGGATTTGAATCCCGAGGTGAAGGCCCTAAGATCCCGATGGTTTGCTGCCATAAGTAAGTTTAGTCAATATGTTTTTGATAATCAAGTCAGTCAGTTTTTAGTTTGAGTTTAGTCTTTTCATTCTGACTCCATTGCGCAATGGATAAAGCTACTTGGTCTACGGTGTTCTTGACACCTCCAAGGAGTTGCCATCCCCAGTTGGAGATAATGTTAGTGTCAGTCTTCTTAGCCTATCACCTGGATCAAATGTGCTTTTACTATGCTTGTTAGGGTGTCAAGTCAAATTTTTGTCATTTAAGTGAATCTTCAAATAAATATTTTGTCATTGGTTGTTGTGTCTAAGTCACTATTGCTCCCTTCACTTACTCATGGTCATCATCACTCATCATGGCCGTTGTCTTCTTTAAGGTATCATATCTTCATTTAAGTGTCTTGCGTCATGAAATGGTTAAATTCCTCATTTTAGGTCATGGTCTATGGTTTTACTCCATGTGTCATCATGATACCATATGTCAAAACAAAAATAGGTCCATCATGTGATTCAATGGGTAAAGGGAGTTAGCAGCTTAAGCAAAGAAAAATAAAGGTAAAAGTAATGTTTTATTTCCAATAAGAAAATGTTGCAGTACACTACCTCGCCTCATCATTCCTCATAGGGACGTGTTTGCTTCAAAATATATTTTTGACCGAATGGAGAAGAATTTTACAAAAGTGAAAGATTTTTTTGTCCATTATCGTCCAAGGAACAAAAACCTCCTTCATTTTATGCACGTGTGTTATCATTTGAAAGAAATTCCCAAAATACACTTGCTACGGGAGAGTTTCTTCACTTCTAGAAAGCTTGAATTCAAGGTAGCTTTTCAGGGGTTTGGAGCAGGTGGTGGTAGTGCTTAAGGACTCTATTGTGTAGTAAACATCCTAAGCTTTCCAATGGTACCTTTAGATCATGATTTGGATTAGTGTAAGGCATCAAAACGTGCTCTGCAAGTTGGAGCTTCTCTTTTGTCAGAGACAACCTAGGTTTTGGAGTGACCTTGGGAAAATCAATTTTTCTCCTTGATGGAGTGTCTAAATTGCATTCTTGAGGAGTCTATCATATAACAGACTTCAATAGCACACAACCTAGCTATCAAGCTCTCAATTCAGAGAAGTTTAAGGCAACCAAAAGCAGTTTGGAAAACTGACACTGCGTTGTGGAAGAGTGCGCTGCGCTTGGAGGCTTGGCACTACGCTCAGGAACAATGCGCTACGCTTGGGCCAGAGTAGCTAAAATTTCCTGAAACTCACCCAAAATCAATTTTTAAGCTTGATCACTTGTTTTATTGCAATCCTAATCTGAGCTACAAGTAAGTACACCACCTTACTTACCTTTTTAATTTTCAAAATCAATTCATGCCAAAGCTTTCTTCAATTAGGGGTTTTCAGTGAATTTCTCATGCAAAAATGATAGGGTTGATGATGGCCACTATCCTTTCTTGATTTTTAACATGTAAAATCTTACCATACACCTTTATACATGTTTGATATGCCATGTAAACCACTCAATCAACCTCAGAACATAAATTTACCTCACTAAGATTGAAACCCTAGTTCATTCCTAGGGGTTTTGGGAACTTTCCCTAAAAGCGAACTACCCATCTTGAACACCTTCCATTGATAGATGTGGAAAAATCCTGGTCATACGACAAACGTCGACGTGGGAATAAATGGAGAGAATGAAAGAATGCAGCTATTGTACGAGTGTTTCCTTGTTATAATTCAATTCCTAATCATGAAGATGACAAGTTTTTATAATTTTGTTGATCGAAGTTGATATTATAAAAGACCTTTCGTGATCTCCGTAGAGATATAGGTCACAAGTGATGAAATAGTTCATAATTGCGAAAACTTTCGATACAATCCATGGCATATTAATTGTAATCCATTACCTCCAATTCAAACAGTTGAATTTGATGAAGAAGTTCCAAATCCACCTACAAATTCTAGGAAAGATAAGTGGGAGATCATTTGTGGATTATATAAGAATAAATTTATAAATTATAATGAGATTGAGATGCTTAGACATAAGGATCGTGATGTTATGCATACCTGGATCAAAAATTTTGTGGATGAGGAAACTTCTAATCGTGCTATTCATTTCATATCTTAAAATAAAAAGTTGAATATGATTCATACTAACCAACATTTGATGTCTTATTCCTTTAAATGTTTGGGAGTTAGAAAAAGAATAGCATTTGATACTATCCTTGACCATTATAGATCAAGGTTGATCCTTTACTTCTGAGAATCCAAGGAACTGTAGGAAAGTCTTATTTTATTGGAGCTATTAAAAAGGCCCTTGAGATTGAGGCTCTTCCCGAGAAGAGCCAACTACTTCTTTTAGCTCCTACAAGGGTTGCAGCTTTTAACATATTTGGAACAACAATTCATTTTTCACTTCAAATCCCAATCAAATAGGTAACTCATCTTCGGGGACCACATTTAATTACCTTGAAAGATGAATTGAAGCGTGTCAAATATATCCTTATAGATGAAAAAAACTCATTAAATTGACCATGATTATCATCATAGTTCTATAAAATACCTTTTAAGTTGTCATTCTGACATTTTAATTATAGTTAAGCTCTCATCTTACCTTTTTTATTAGAGAATGGATCACATGTTGTGCCTCTTTAGAACATTGAGTAACTTCAAACCAAGTACAAGGGAAAGCCATTGAAACATATGCACAATTTTCATCCTTGAGACCACTTATAAGACATTCATGGGATAAGGTGTCTATCATGTCTTTTGTGAAAAAGCTAATTACTTGAAAGCGGTGATGTAGTCTTTAGTTGTACTTGATTGTTTAGCCTTGGTCAAATGGCCCAAATGATTAGTATCAATGTCAAAGCATTCATAAATATCAAGAAATTAAGTCGAAGAAGTACATCCATGGTGGGAATTTTTGTTCCATTACCACTATTACCCACACTCTAGATCTAAATATAGGACACCCATGCAAGGACAAGGCCATCAAATGTATTCAAATCTACTTTAGGAATGCATGGATATCAAGAAAAGGAGCTACAATGGGATTTGGGCCGAGATCTATCATTGATAACTGAGGGCATGGATATCAAGTTATGTTTTTACAGTTAGAAAACATAGAGTATTGGATGCATTATTATATAAGGTTAAAAATGATCCATATTATTGCAATGCTCAAGTTGATTATAATGCTCTAGATGAGTTACTTGAAATTGCAACAAATGTATCAAATCTGATTAATTATGTTACTTTACCAGAGATATACATTGGAGCTAAATTTGCAGTTTTGTGATGTATTAAAAGGCCTAACTACATCTTCTTTTGCGACAAAACCTCTAAATCTACCACAAGAGATTGAACTTATTTGAGCTTGGGAAAATAACCCTAATGTAGAGCAACATAAACATAACACTTTAGATACTTCTTACTTAATATCATTATGAGACATCTTGCTCAAGCTTCTGCTACAGTTTTTGTAAAGAATAATATGACAAATATATCGAAAACAATGGAGTTACGAGAGTATCTAAAAAGTCTTCCAAAATCATGAATTGCGGAAAGGTTAATGTGATTTGGAATTGTACTAAGAGGTACACGTGAATATTGGAGCAGTTATGGAATGGCCATATTTGTATAAATTAATTCCCAGGTAAAGTCTTGTAGATCCAGGGGAAGCAAGGAAACAGAGACATCAAAATTTCATTAATAATCCTCATATTGTAGCACAATATTTGAATTTAAGGGATACAATGTTTTGAGATGAAATTTTTGAGCATTTTCATCAAGCTACAGATTTTTGGTGTCGCTATGAATGCCAACATCGTGGATCTCCACACGTGCATGGATTTCTATGGTTAAAAAGTACTCCTAACATGGACACTTTGAATTGGGATGATCGTCCACAGGTTATGCTTGCTAAAGAATATTTTGATAGATGTGTACATGCAATGGATCCACATGATTGACATCAAAGAAATATTCAGTTTAGGCTCAATGTTGATGACCACCCTTGCTTAAAGGACATGCAACAAATATTTCAATTTGATCCTATGATTATGAAGAACTTCTGAATTGTGTTGAGCGTCACATCACTTGCAATGAGAAATCTTGCCTACACAAGAAGGTGGGAAGATTGGTGTGTCAATATAAGGTGCCATGGGATTTATGCGATCATTCAAAACTTTATGTTGATGAGAATTGAGAAAAAAAGTATGAACCAAGAAGAAACGATGATAGACTGAATACACATAATCGTGAAACATTAATGATGTGGAGAGATGATATAGATTGGCAATCTGATCTTTCAAAGCGTATGGTCATTAATTACATAAAAAAATATGCTACAAAGTCTGAAAAAGGATCATAAACATTTCATGATTTGTTGATGCGTGTTTCCTCTATTCAAAATCCAAATGAACCAACAACATGCACATATAAGAGTGTGTTATGTGAATCCATTGTTGACAGAGATATAGATGCATAGGACACACGCCATTTGCTTTTAGAGCTTCCTCTTTCTGAATGTAGTCATTGATTTGTGGTTCTAAATATTGGTTTGAAGGTTTTCAAACAAGTGTGTGTTGATACATATGACAATGACAATGACAATTCTCTTATTGATGCATATATTGAATGACCTACCCATCCTGAACACCTTCCATTGATAGATGTGGCAAAATCCTGGTCATACAACAAAAGTCAACGTGGGGATAAATGGAGAGAACGAAAAAATGCAACTATTGTACGAGTGTTTTCTTGTTATAATTCAATTCCTAATCATGAAGATGACAAGTTTTTAGAATTTTGTTGGTCAAAGTTGATATTATAAAAGACCTTTCCTGATCTCCCTAGAGATATAGGTCACACAACTGATGAAATTGTGCATAACTGGGAAAACTTTCGATACAATCCATGGCATGTTGATCATAATCCATTACCTCCAATTCAAATAGTTGAATTTGATGAAGAAGAAGTTCCAAATCCACCTACAAATTCTAGGAAAAATGAGTGGGAAATCATTTGTGGATTATATAAGAATAAATTTATAAATTATAATGAGATTGAGATGCTTGGACATAAGGATCGTGATGTTATGCATAACTGGAGCAAAAAAATTGTGGCTGAGGAAACTTCTAATCGTGCTATTCATTTTCATACTAACCAACATTCGAAGTCTTATTCGTTTGAATGTTTGGGAGTTAAACAAAGAATAGCATTTGATATTATCATTTACCAATTTAGATCAGGGGTTGACCCTTTACTTATGATAATACATGGAAGTTAAACAAAGAATAGCATTTGATATTATCCTTGACCATTATAGATCAGGGGTTGACCCTTTACATATGATAATACAAGGAAATGCAAGTACAAGAAAGTCTTATTTGATTGGAGCTATTAGAAAGGCCCTTGAGATTGAGGCTCTGTGCGAGAATACCCATTGCTTATTTTAGCTCCTACAGGGGTTGCAACTTTTAACATATCTTGAACAACAATTCAATTTGCACTTCAAATGCCAATAAAAGAGGTAACACGTCTTTGGGGACCAGGGTTACTGACCTTGCAAGATGAATTGAAGCATGTCAAATATATCCTAATAAATGAAATGAGTTTCATTGGAAGAAATTTGCTAAAAAGCATTGACTCTAGACTTCAGCAAGCTTTCACATTGGTTGGTGATTTGGGACAGTTACCACCTATTACTGATAAACCTATATATGCATCTGAATGTCTCATAAAAGAAATATGGAATTCATTCACAAAAGTTGTGACTCTTGACACTACGTTTCGACAATATGGATAGAGCATGAGTTTATTCACTAATTTTCTAATTTTCAATAAAAAAACCCCATACCTTAGAACATTCACAAGAAGGAAAGGAACAAAGTCAACCACAAATCTACTTAACACTAATGTCAAGCTCTCTTGCTAACAAAAAGCCTAAATCTTCTACTTCCTCTATACAGTGTCAATCTAAAGAACAATATAACCATGAAAACAACAACTTTCTCAAATCTCCAAAAACACCCTTAAAAGAAAAAGATACTCCTTTAAAAAAGGAAGCAAATTAAAATATCAAAGAAAAATAACTCCTCCATCACCAAAATAACCAACTTCAGATGCTAAAATGAAAAATATTTCTCATTCAACAATACACACCTTTCATGGAGAAAATCCAATTACCTCCTTTTTTTTTTTTAACTTCAATACCCTACATTGCTTTCAAAAGTATAGACACAGATACACCAAGTGGAAAACATATTCCACACATGGGTAATTTTTATACCAAAGGAACACAAACTGGAATCTTAAGTGGTGAATAAAAGGAATAATAAAAAGCTAAAAATGAGTCAATCTCAAGGGTAAATGCCCTTTCTCTCTTCATTCAATTCAACTTCGAGAATCTCCCAATCCTGGCATTCATCTTCTACGTAGTGATTTGATTCAACTTCGAGAATCTCCCAATCCTGGCATTCATCTTCTACGTAGTCATTTGATTCAACTTCGAGAATCTCCCAATCCTCGAATTCATCTTCTACGTAGTCATTTAATTCAACTTCGAGAATCTCCCAATCCTCGAATTCATCTTCTACGTACTCATTTAATTCAACTTCGAGAATCACCCAATCCTCGAATTCATCTTCTCCGTACTCATTTAATTCAACTTCGAGAATCTCCCAATCTCCAACGCTATCCTGAGGTTTGAAATTGACTTCTACGACATCCCCACCCGCAAAAATATGTTCATCCTTCAAATAAAATTCGAATTCGAATTTATCCTTACTGGAAATATCGATTCTTCTGCAATTCTGATGAGCTGCGAAACAATTATCGTTAGAATCTGCGAAAACATCTTCAATGCAGTCCCCATGATCTGCAGTTATATCATCATCCTTTTCTAATTCTAACTCGTGGTTACAGCCTGCAAAATCATCTTGCATTTCGGTATCTCCAGCTGATGCAATAACATCATCATGTACAGTTGTGGGCACTGCAGCAGCACCATTGCGGTCACTATAGGATTTTAAGCCTGTTAATTCTTTGCGAATAAAAAACAACAAATAGACTTGCTGATCTGACAACACCTCCTGTTCGGAGACAGGAGAGACATTCGCATCATTGCAGCAATGCCAGCTATCATCTTCCAGGTTCTTCACATAGGCATAATAATGCCCAGAGTCATGGGAGAATCCTGAATGGATAATGGTGGCGAATAGAATATAATAGTCCGTATTAATATTATACTTCTCCTGGTCAGCACCTGCAGACAAATAATTATCAAGTCCCAAGCGTTGTTTAAAGCTAATATTCCGATTTATTTTAATGCTAGAACCATAATCATCCATAGCAAATCTGTTGAGTTGAATGACCAGAACGTTGGGAGGTTTGAAAATTGACATTTGCATTTGGGCTGGCGTTAAGTTTTTGCAATTTTGGCATCTATAAACATTATCCCCATCTTCCAGCAGCTGTGATGCAAAATAACAAGAGAGCGCCTCTTCCAAGGAAGTTACAGCGTTTGTTAATGGAAGGCTCAGGTCCATAATATCTTCCTTCTCGTTCGACTCACCTCCGCAGAAAATGCACTTCACTTGCCATTGCGTTACACCGCCGAAGATGCTTTTAATAATCCCTTCATCTCCGCCATCTTTTTCACGTACTCTCTGCTGCTTCCACACGTCGTTGCAGGCTCCAATCACATAAGTTAGAAATTCGTGGGCGTCTTCCTGGTTTCCTTTCACAAAATGTTTGGCAAAGAGATTCAAAGAGTTTGTGATTTCACGAGGAGAGTCGCATGATTGGGCAGTGTTGCAGAGAGACCTCACGATGCGTTTCTCCAGCAAGCAGAAAGGGCAGTCATGGTTAGACGATATATTGCAGGAAGCAGAATGTGGATTGGCGCCGAGGCAATGTTCTGCCAAGGGAGGTGTGTAAGTGAGACACTGAAGCACACTGTTGAGATAGCATGTATTGCCAAGATTCATAAGCCCTGTCGGTCGTCTTGCCCGTGCTTCTTTTTCTTGCCCGCCCGACTCCATTGCGCTTGTTACACTGAAGAAGCTGGCTATGGCGTGAGAATCCCCGAGCTGGAGTAGAAGCATTCGGTTATTACTTTGACAATACGAGTGTATTTCTGGCTTAGAACGTGGATTCCTCCTTTATATATAGATCCTTCCTTCCGTTTCATACCAGCCTTGGCCTTGGCCGACCATTAGTGTGGCCCAGTTTTTAGACCCGACACCCACCCAGGTCATAGTTTATTTAATTTGAATTTTGAATCACCTCCACCGAGAGTTAATAATCTTTAACCCCCTCCAAATTTTGGGTTGCCGTGATTATTATTTTCATTTAAATATTCCATAATCCATTTTCAAGAGTTTAAATATTCCATAATCCATTGATCATGGTTCCTTCTTTTTTCAAATAGAGAGATAGAGTTTTTATTTTTATTTTTCCTTTTTGGATAAAACTTTATAGAAATACTTTCGACTTTGGATCTCATGTCATTTGTAGAAGTTAAATTTAAATAGAGAGTACAACCATCTTTCCTCTTAGTCACTTATATAAAACAAATCAATTAACAAAAAAATATTGTGTTATTATAGAAGTGTTAAATAATTAATATTTTATTTAAAAATAAAAAAATATTCTTAATTAAAAAAAATTACTATAAACTAACATATATTTATCTTAATTTCTCATCTACCAAGCACTTCTTTTGAGTGTAAAACTTGAGAAAAAAATTGCACTTCAAGAAATTGTGTTCCTCTAGATTCTTGGTAAATCCATTGTTAAAATATTAAAATGGATTTATGCTAGTTTAAAAATAATTTTGATATATATATATATATATATATAGCCTTGACATTGAAATTTTTTATATATTTATGATTCATATTTTCATATTAAAATGCTAATACATGTTCCCTCCTATTCGGCACGAGTTAAAAAACATATATTTATAGGATATAGTCAATCTCTTTCTTTCTATATATATATATACATACACAAACACATTGAATTAGTTTTGTTATTAAATATTGAAGGTTGCCTACCTCTTTCTCCTGCAAATCTTCCATAATTTTCTAGAGCCATACAATTTCCTTTGTTGCTTTAGGTGTTGCCACATATTTTGCCTCAATTGTGGAACCTGGTGGAACTGGTTATTTGTGTGACATCTAGGAGACAACTCCTAATCCAAAACTCATAACATAATCTAAAGTAGATACGCCAGTTCCTTTATCTCCATCAAAATCTGAATCAGAGTATCTAAACAAGCTAAAGTCATCCACCTGTGTATACATGAATCTAAAGCCTTGAGTTCCCTTTAAGTACTTTAGAAGTCTTTGTGTAGCAAACCAATGACCCTCACAAGGCTTTTAAATAAATCTAGATAGGATTCCAACAATAAATGAAATGTAGTATTCAGGTAGTTGAGACCTCTTATGACTTGTCGGTACTTTGTTGCATTCTATAAATCTTTTCCTTCAGTGGATGTGATTTTTAAATTATGTTCCGTTGGAGTAGTCAAAGGATTGCACTCAACCATGCCAATTTTTTCAACAAGTCTCCAATGTACTTCTTTTGAGAGAGGAATATAAACTTAAGATGCTGGGTTACTTCAATACAATGATAGTAATGAACATATCTCAAATATATCATTGCAAAACCTTTCCTCAAATCCTTCTTCATCGATGCAATGCAACTTTCATTTTTCCCTGTCATCAGAAGATCATCTACATACACCACGAGATATACCACTGTTTTTCCAACTTTCTTGACAAAAAAAGTTGCATCATCAAGATCATAGTGTATGAAATTGAGTTTCAAAAGATGCTCAGTCAATTTCTCATACCAGGCTCACAGTGCTTGTTTAATGTCAAACAAGGATTTAACAAGCTTGCATACTTTGTGTTCATGACCCTTCACAACAAATCCTTTTGGTTGAGAAATAAATTTATTATATTTCAGATCTCCATTCAAGAAATATATTTTTACATCCATTTGATGGACTTTCCAACTGTTTTTAGCTTCTAAGGAAAATATAGTATGGACGGAAGCCCATTTTGTTGTGGGGAAAAAGGTATCCTCATAATTTATCCATTCCTTTTGTGCAAATTTTTTTTCCACGAGCCTAAATTTATGCTTGTCAAGTGAGAGATATGATGTAACACTATCCTCCCACATCTGCCCAAGTACCCGAACAACCAAGATAAACATGCAACGAGAGGCTACTATGATTGGATTCAAACTCCTATGTGACCTTAAGGAAATGAAATCAACAGAAACATAACATATAGACCTTCCACATCAGCTACAGGACCCTTGAGAACCATGCCAACACTTTAAGCAGCCTGCCCCTCGGTCCTGTTAGTGTCAGTCTTGTTAGCCTATCACCTGGATCAAATGTTCTTTTTCTATGCTTGTTAGTGTGTCAAGTCAACTTTTTATCAATTAAGTGAATCTTCAAATAAAAATTTGGTCATTGGTTGTTGTGTCCAGGTCACTACTACTCCCTTCACTTACTCATGGTCTTCATCCCTCATCATGGTCATTGTCTTCTTCAAGGTATCATATCTTCATTTACGTGTCTTGGGTCATGAAATGGTTAAATTCCTCATTTTAGGTCATGGTCTAGGGTTTCGCTCCATGTGTCATCATGATACCATATGTAAAAAAAAAAACATGTCCATCATGTGATTCAGTGGGTAAAGGGAGTTAGCAGCTTAGGGAAAGAAAAATAAAGGTAAAGGTAATGTTTTATTTCCAATAAGAGAATATTGTAGTACACTACCTCGCCTCATCATTCCTCATAGGGACATGTTTGCTTCAAAATATATTTTTGACCAAATGGAGAAGAATTTTACAAAAGTGAAATAAAATTTTGTCCATTATAGTCCAAGGAACAAAAACCTCCTTCATTTTATGCACAGGTGTTATCATTTGAAAGAAATTCACAAAATACACTTGCTACGGGAGAATTGTTGCACTTCTGGACAGCTTGAATTCAAGACAACTTTTCAGGAGTTTGGAGCAGTTATTGACAGTGCTTAAGGATTCTATTGTGTACCAGACATACTAAGCTTTCCAATGGTACCTTCAGATCATTATTTTGATTAGTGTAAGGCATCAAAACGTGCTTTGCAAGTTGGCGTTGCTCTTTTATTAGAGACACGCTGGGTTTTGGAGTGACCTCGGGAAAATCAATTTTCCTCCTTGATGGAGTGTCCAAATTTCATTCTTGAGGATTCTATCATATAGAAGACTTCAAGATATTTCCAACAAGCTATGAAGCTCTCAATTCGGAGCAGATTAAGGCCTCTAATAGTGGTTTGGAAAGCTGGTGTTGCGCTCAGGAAGATTGTGTTGCACTGAGGAACATTGTGCTGCGCTTGGGCCAGAGTAGCTAAAATTGCCTCAAACTCACCCAAAATCAATTTTTAAGATTTCTCACTTGTTTTATTGCAATCCTTAGCTGAGCTATAAGCAAGTACACCACCTTACTTACCTTTTTAATTTGCAAAATCAATTCATGCAAAAGCTTTCTTCAATTAGGGTTTTTTAGTGAATTTCTCATGCAAAAATGATAGGTTAATGATGACCATTTTCCTTTCTTGTTTTTTAACATGTAAAATCTTACCCTACACCTTTATACATGTTTGATATGCCATGTAAACCACTCAATCAACCTCTAAAAATAAATTTACCTCACTAAGATTAAAACTGTAGTTCATTCCTAGGGGTTTTGGGCACTTTCCCTAAAAGCTTTGCTTTTTCCCTTTTACAAGCACATTGTTCCTTCATTTCTCTTCCACTCGTTTTCATAATTTTTCCATAATCCATATCCACTCCACGTACCCATCATATCAACTCCACGTACCCATCATTTCATTTTTCACTCATCCATCACTATTTTTTCCCCTTTCCTATCATCTAGGGTTTCAAAAATGAAATGATATTGTTTCACCCAGCCATCACCAAGACACATCAGCATAGCCTATGGAAGTAGGGTTATCAAACAAATCAAAGGAGGTTCCCAAGGCACCTATAACTGAGGTGACAAAAACATACCAGAGACACTTTTGATAAAGATGTAGAAATTTCTGTTTTCCCACCCCGGTTTTCAGTTTCTCATTATTTCTCCCATATAGTTAAATGCCCTTTCCCATAACCATACATTTAACAAGCTGAAAAAAATAAATTTGCTGAAAACACAAATTCTGGAAATTTTAGAGAATGCTGGAAATTGCAGAAATAAAAATCAGCAGTAATAGACAACGATTAAAACACATTTAAACACTGAGATTTTTGGTCAATGTGACCTTGGAAAAACCCCCTACAACTCTTGGGGAAAACCAGTTTGAGAGCTCTTCTTTATTTCTGAAAATTGCCTTTTACAGTGAGAAATTTTCAGCAAAAAATCAGCAAGCAAATTTACAACTTATCTCTTTTCCCATGCTTCACAGCAAACTGGAAATTACAACAAATAGGACAGCAATAAATGTTGTACAGTCTCCTCAATTTTCGTGCCCATTTTCAGCATTAAATGCTGTTGTATGGCCCTCATTTTTCATGCAGAAAAACCAGAAAAATGCTCCTCGATTTTTGTGCAAACCTCTCCTCGAAAATCGTGCCAAAATCTGCCTTTCACTCTGTGCTGAATCAGCTGTACAAATCTGCTCAACTGCTGCCTTGGAATGTGTGCCAAACTACTGTTTCCTTCTCCTCCCTGCTCAAAATCTCTCTTGCTCTCTTGCTCTCCTTCTCCCAATCTGCTTATGAAAGAATTGAATCGAATGTTATCTTTTCCTCCTTTTCCTCCCTTAATATAAGTCCAAATGGCTTTTGGGTGACCCAAGTGACTTTTGGGTGATCTCTAAATCCAATGGCTGAAATAGATTTAGATCAATGGCTGAGATTAAATGCTCATTTAAATCTCACTTTTATTTTTTAATTCACCCCACTTTAATAAAGACCCACTTAGTCATTTATTTCCAAAGTCACTTTTCCTTTCTAATTTTTCATTGACTTTATAAAAGTCACTTTAAAATTAGACTTAGTAACTTTATCACTTAAAGTCACTTTTAAATTAGATTTAACTTTATAAAATTATAAAGTCACTTTAGGAGAAAAATTAAATTCTTTTGGACATTTTTCCCTAGGCCAAAGATCAAAGCCTAAGGGAACCACCTGTCCTCCGGTACCAAATTTCAACACTCCCTCTTACCGAGGAAGGTGTTCCTCACCACACCCATCTTGTCTCTGAAATAGACATGCTTTCCCCGTGGTAAGGCTTTGGTAAGGATATCTGCAACCTGCTCATCAGTGGAAATATACTCAAGCTTCACAACTCCCTTCTGAACATAGTCTCTGATGAAATGATATATGATCCCAATATGCTTTGACCTGTCATGAAATACTGGATTCTCCGTGAGTTTAATGCAACTCTGATTATCACAGTAAATCACTGAAGGTCTCAACGGCTGACCAAATAAGCCAAACAACATCTTGCGAAGCCAGATGGCCTCACAACTAGCTAGACTAGCTGCCATATACTCTGCTTCCGTTGAACTCAGTGCTACGGACTGTTGCTTCCAGCTGAACCATGACACTACTGCTAAACCCAACCCAAAACAGCACCCTGAAATGCTCTTCTTATCAGAAGCACAACCTGCCCAATCAGAATCAGTGTATCCTGCCAATCTCACTCCATCTCCCTGCCTGTAGTCCAGACCATAATCCACTGTCCCCTGCAAGTATCACAAAATGTGTTTTGCAGCCACCCAGTGAACCTTCCTAGGCTCACACATAAACTGACTCATTGTGTTGACTGCAAAACAGATATCTGGCCTAGTGTTGACCAAATACATCAAGGAACCAATCAGCTGCCTGTACAATGTGGGATCCACCAACTCGGAATCCAAAGCATGAAGCTTCTTCCAGTTGGTGATCATTGGTGTCGACATGGGTCTACAATCCTCCATGTGGAATCTGCTAAGGATGTCCACAATATACTTCCCCTGCCCCAGGAAGAAATGCCCCTCCTCCTGCCACACCTCCAAACCCAAAAAGTAATGCATCAAGCCGATGTCCTTCATCTCAAACTCCGTCGCAAGATCTCTCTTGCAGTGCTCTATGAGTCTCTTTGCACCTGTAATGATCAAGTCATCCACATACAACACCCGAATGAGAGGCTCCTCACCAATCACAATAAAGTAAAGGTTCGGATCTGACTCACTCTTTGTGATACCCATCCCCTGCAAATATGTATCTATCCTGGAGTACCAAGCTCTAGGAGCTTGCTTCAGGCCATAAAGGGCCTTCTTCAGTCTGCACACATGGGACTCCTTCCCATGCACCTCAAAGCCCTGTGGCTGCTCAATGTACACGTCCTCCTGTATGAAGCCATTGAGAAATGCGGTCTTCACATCCATCTGGTGGATCTTCCAACCCATCTCTGCTACTATCGATATAATGGAGCGGATCGAAGTATATCGAGTCACGAGAGCGAAGGTCTCCTCATAATCAACTCCCTCTACCTGGGAGAATCCTCTAGCCACAAACCTCGCTTTGAATTTCTCAATGCTGCCATCTGCAGCATGCTTTACCTTGTAAAGCCATCTGGAAGTAACCACGGATTTGCCCTCAGGCCTCGGCACCACCTCCCAAACATCATTCTTCATGATAGAAGAATACTCCTCCTACATGGCCTCTCTCCAGACCTGCTGGCTAGCTGCCTCCTTATAGCTAGAAGGCTCAGAGTCAAGGATGCTGGTAACCATCGCCATATAGCTACAAAACCTCTCAGGTGGTCTACTCTCTTTGACCGGCCTCTTCAGCTCAGCAACAGATGTGGCATCTCTCAAGGTGTCCTAAAGCCACTTGGGCTTTCTCTTCCCTGAGCATGCTTCTCCCATAAGAGAATGAAACTCCTCCTCCTCATCACCATCAGTAGCCTGAACTCTTGACTGTCTGTCTGCTGTCCTCCTGCCTGCACCTGAACCTGTAGAAGCTGAGGCACTGTGTGAACTGTCCATCAATGGACTCCCTAGTGAACTACTCTGTGAACTGCTCTGCATGCTGCTCGAAGCACCACCCCTCTGGCTCGGTGAGCCACTGCTCACTGACGGACCTGACATCCTCATAAATGTACCTCCGGATCCTCCTGATCCCTGCCCACTAGATCTCTGTGACTGACTCAACTGCTGCTGAGGGTCTGGCTGATCCAGATACTCTAACTCCCATGACCTCCTAAAGGCCCTGTTCTCCTCGAACTTCACATCCCGTCTGACAACAACTCTCCTCTGTGCAGGAATGTAAATCCGAAAGGCCTTTGAGGTCTCACTGTAGCCCACAAAGATACCCTTCTCTGCGGTGGGCTCTAGTTTGGTCCTCTTCTCCTTGGGTATATAGGAGTATGTAATGCATCCAAAGATATGAAGATGACCAATATCAGGCTTCTTCCCAGAGAAAGCCTCCTCCGGCGTCATGTGCCCCAAGGCATGATGCGGACTCCTGTTCTGCAAGTAAACAGCTGTGTTGCAGGCCTCTGCCCACAAGAACAATGGCAACCCTTGATCATGTAACATGGCTTTGGAAGCCCCTATGATGGATCTGTTCTTCCTCTCCGCAACCCCGTTCTGCTGGGGGTTGTAAGGAACAGTGAACTCCCTCCTAATGCCTGCCTCCGCACAATAGTCAACAAACTCTCCAAGGGTGTACTCTCCTCCATTGTCCGACCTCAAGGACTTGATCTTTCAACCTGCCTGAGTCTCCACAAGAGCTCTGAACTCCTGAAACCGCTTGAAGACCTCACTCTTGGTCTTCAAAAAATAAATCCAGGTCCTCCTCGAGTGATCATCAATGAATAAAACATAGTACTCATATCCACTCAAGGAAACATGAGACATCCGACCGCTCACATCGGAATGAATCAAATCAAGTATCCCCGTCGCTCTGCTGTCACTGCTGGGAAAAGGGGATTTGGCAAATTTGCCCATCGCACAACCTCTGCAAGTATTAAAGTGATCAGTACTGAAATCTGGCACACCTGTAGTGATCTCCTGCAATGTCCTCAAGGCTTCATGATACATATGTCCCATCCTGCGGTGCCAAATCTCACACAGCTTAGAACTGCTAGCTCTGCTGTCGGTACTACTGCTCAATGCCAAAAGGGGCTGGAATGCAATCTTGTACACCTTTGCATGGCGTACACCTATCACTCTAGCTGAATCAGCTGGAGTGCCCCTGGGATACATCAACACCTGTCCTCCCCTAAACACTACCTCATATCCTCTATCCTCCAAAGCTGAGATGGATATGAGGTTCTTCCTCATCCCTGGCACATAAAGAACCTCTGACACCTTCAAGGGAGGTTTGGACTCCCTAAGAAATGTCACTGTCCCCACCCCGACTGCTCTAACAACTCTGTCATCACCGAGTACTACCTCAATATCAATGCCACTCTCTGAAAGCTCTGAGAAGTACTCACAGACTCCTGTCATATGACGTGAAGCCCCACTATCCACATACCAGATACCTGAAGATGCTCCGCTAATCGAGGGAAAAGCATGCTCCCTCTGAACATGTGTGGCAGGTGATCCTGCACTAGAGGACTCACACGTAGTGAACGCAAACTCTCGGTCAAAACGACCAGCAAAGTCCTCAATCTCTACTGAAGCTGCCACGTCCTGGTTCTTCCCCTTCTTCTTCTTCTTCTTCTTCTCCGGACACACAACTGCATAGTGTCCCATCTTTTGACAATTCCAACACTTCACCTTGGAATAGTCCTTCTGTGTGTTCCCCTGTTTACCTTTACCTTTGCCTTTCTTGCCTCCTGCCACCAGTGCTACATCCTCATCCTTCTCAACTAGCTTGGCTGCCCCAAGCTGACCTTTCCTGATCTCTGTCTGAATGCAATCATCCCAAAACCTCTCCCATGTGGGAAGGGTCTCACGTGCACAAACCCCATCAGCAAAGTTCAACCATGAACGGGGGAGGCCATTCACTGCAATCCACACCAACTCAATGGGTGGAATGGCCTCTCCAATCGCTGCCAACTCATCTCTCACATTAGTAATCTTTGTGAGATATCCAACTGCACTATCATTACCCATCTTAATGTTCTTCAGCTTCTCCTTCAGGACCATCTTCCGGTTCTCATTGGTACTCTGGTAGAGATTGGACAATGCTGTCCACATTTGATGGGCATTGCTCTTTCCTCTCACATGAGGAATGCAATGGTCTTTGATTCCGTCTAGAATCAGCCTCTTACCCTTGTTGTTCTTTTTATTATAAGTTGTCAACTGAGTAGCATCAGTAGGCACAACAACAGGGTTCTGTGTGGTATGCACCATGATATCCTAGACTTCTGCCTCCTCAAAGATACTCTGCATTCTCTCCTTCCAAACGCTGTAATTTATATGCCCATCCAGCCTATCCTCCACCCTCAATCCCAATGACATCCTGCTGTCCCAAAACTGAAAAATAGCATTGCTGTAGTAAAGATAAAACTGTTGTTTATGAAAAAATCAGCTTGCTAGAATTTTTTGAGTGAAAAATCAGCAACTGTAATTTTTCCTTTTGCTGTCCCAAACTGCCCTTCAGCACTCAAGCTCTGATACCATGTAGAAATTTCTGTTTTCCCACCCCGGTTTTCAGTTTCTCCTTATTTATCCCATATAGTTAAATGCCCTTTCCCATAACCATACATTTAACAAGATGAAAAAAATAAATTTGCTGAAAACACAAATTCTGGAAATTTTACAGAATGCTGGAAATTGGAGAAATAAAAATCAGCAGTAATAAACAACGATTAAAACACATTTAAACACTAAGATTTTTGGTCAATGTGACCCTGGAAAAACCCCCTACAACTCTTGGGGAAAACCAGTTTGAGAGCTATTCTTTATTTCTAAAAATTGCCTTTTACAGTGAGAAATTTTCAGCAAAAAATCAGCAAGCAAATTTACAACTTATCTCTTTTCCCATGCTTCACAACAAACTAGAAATTACAACAAACAGGACAGCAATAAATGCTGTACGGTCTCCTAGATTTTCGTGCCCACTTTCAGCAGTAAATGTTGTTGTATGGCCCTTGTTTTGCATGTAGAAAAACCAGCAAATTGCTCCTCAATTTTTGTGCAAACCTCTCCTCGAAAATCGTGCCAAAATCTGCCTTTCACTGTGTGCTGAATCAGCTGTACAAATCTGCTCAACTGCTACCTTGGAATGTGTGCCAAGCTGCTGTCTCCTTCTCCTCCCTACTCAGAAATCTCTCTTACTCTTTTGCTCTCCTTCTCCCAATCTGCTCATGAAAGAATTGAATCGAATGTTATCTTTTCCTCCTTTTCCTCCCTTAATATAACTCCAAATGACTTTTGGGTGACCCAAGTGACTTTTGGGTGATCTGTAAATCCAATGGCTGAAATAGATTTAGATCAATGGTTGAGAATAAATGCTCATTTAAATCTCACTTTTATTTTTTAATTCACCCCACTTTAATAAAGACCCACTTAGTCATTTATTTCCAAAGTCACTTTTCCTTTCTAATTTTTGATTGACTTTATAAAAGTCACTTTAAAATTAGACTTAGTAACTTTATCACTTAAAGTCACTTTTAAATTAGATTTAACTTTATAAAATTATAAAGTCACTTTAGGAGAAAAATTAAATTCTTTTGGACACTTTTCCCTAGGCCAAAGATCAAAGCCTAAGGGAACCACCTGTCCTCCGGTACCAAATTTCAACAAAAGACACATTTGAGCATGAGTTTGAGCTTATTGATTTAGAGGTAGAAGACCATACTTCAATCATGCAACAGACAATCAGATAGAATGGCTATCAAATCAAGGAGTAGCAATCAATTTGGAAAGAGCAAAATATGTTATATCATTCCTTGAACAGGAAAACAATCAACTCAAAGCAAAGGAGTTGATCCTAGAAAAGGAAAAGGCCAAATTATTGCAGCAAGTTGGCAAAGGTAAGGAGATCATGGAATCAAGCAAGCTGAAAGCATCAAAGGGAAGAGGAAAAAGGAAAAGACCAAGAACAAGAGGCCTCAAGAAAGATTTGCAAGAAGAGCAAGAATAAATTCTGTTGAATGAGGACCTTGACCTAGAAGATAGGATTGCCCTAGAGGTTCATCAAGATAAGGAATATTGGCTAAATAGGGTAAATGAACACTTGGATAAGATCATTGAGACAGAAAACATGGATAATCATTTGCTCAGACACATGGCACACCACTACCAAGCTCAAAACATGATTGCCAATGTCAAAGTAAAGCAACTTGAAAATAAGCTTAAGGAGGCCAAAAAAGACCCAAAGGATGAGGGGAACTTAGAGATGTTTTCTTAAGCATCAATGAAGCTATAAAAAAAAAACATGTTTTTACACCTTCCCTCCAATTTTAAGCAAATTTTGAGCATTTTGAGAAATTTTGGTCTAAATTCAGAAATTCAGCTACTCCAGAAGCGCAGTGCCTTGGCGCTGTGCTTTTTCCTCAGGCCTCCATTTGAGGAAAGGTCAACATTTTTGGAAAGCTCTTGCCATTCTCTTGAAAAAAAATTTATCATATTTTGTAGAGGTGGCTCAGTTTTGGAGATAAAGGAAGAAATCTAGCAAAAAACTAGTATTCTGGACCATTTTTTGACAGGCGCTGCACTTCTGGAGTGACCTTGAGAGAGTGGAGTTTTGAAGGCCTTCCCATGGTCCAAATTCCGACATTCAAACTGTTATGGAAACTAGACTTGAAGGGATAGTTGACTGTTTTCTTAGTTTTGAATTTTGACCCCTGGAAGGCCCCTCAAAGTCATCTCAAAGTTGGCGCTGTGCTTTTGCACTTTTTTGTGTTTCGAATTGTAAATTACACTGTGTAAATTTCTAGTTTCTAGTTTGACCTAGTCAAAGTCAAGATTCTCTATTTAATGGAACTAGTTTCGAGGATAGGTGATGTAGGTGTTATCACAAAATCATATCCTGATAGGATGCTGATCAGGAAGACCTTATGTAACTCTTTCAAACCAACTTTTGGCTGAGGCTTAGCCTCCTTAGCCTGAGAGGGCTTTCTCAAAGGGTTAATGATATTGATTAAAGATATGGATAGATGGCTAACTCTATGGTTTGTGATTTTATATGTTTGTAGATTGGAAGATGGAGACTTGCTACCATTGGGCTATGGAGTCAGTGACAGAGATAAGGATAACAAATAGCTCTTCTTATAAAACTGAGGCTTGTATATACTTCAATGAAAGAGTGACACATTCAAGAAAGTCTCAATAACTTGAAGTTCATAGGAGTCAGAGCATGTGGGCATGAATTCTGAGTAATGATACATCAAGGTATTCAAAAGGAAAGAATTTAAAGTGATAGATCAGAGTTTAATACCTACATGGAAGTCAGAGCATTCAGCATTTAAATATTCAGAACATAAACTCATATGGGACCACACAGTCTATGAATGTATACAGGAAGTCAGAGCACATTCAATGAATTCTGAGTGATTATACATCCATACCACTGTAAGAATTAAGGAAAGGACAACATCACATATTCTGAACATAAAAAATCCTTCATGAATCCTGAGAAGTAAGCATTAAGACTATGGAAGTAAAGCATTTCAAAGATAAAAGATGAAGCTCACTGAAATACACTAAGAATCTCAGCTTCAGAAAAGTCCAACTGCTTCTGTATATATCAATCCCTGCATATCATTTACAAAAGTAGCCTTTTTCTCTAACATTTTCCCTACCGCCCAGAATGTGTCTTTGAAAAACAGGTGTAAAACAGGAGATGAAAAACTGCACCTACAGCAGTTTCGTAGCGCAACTTTGGTCGTTAATTTCTCTCAGATCGTAATGGATTTGAGGAAACTGAAGGAGGTTTTTCTAGTTCAGTCTGTTAGGAATAAAAACCTCTTTCCATTTCCCAAAATAGGCTTTCAGTTGCTTTAGAGACCTCCTGGAAGTTGACTACCTTTTCATAATAAAACTTTGGAGTTCATAAAAGTCTTTCCTTTCCTTGTTTTGCCTTTGCTAGACACTTATACTTCGTGAATGCTCTGTTTCAGACCCTCCTCTTCAAATAATATTTCCCTTTGTCTTACAAAAATGGTCCATCAAATCACAATATGTAGCTACAGCAGTTTCGTAGTGCACTACGAAACTGTTGTGCATTAGGCATCACTTACAGCAGTTTCGTAGCGCGCTACGAAACTGCTGTGTAATTTCAAAAACACAGCTTACATGCCAAATTTGACTATCTTGAGCTTCTTTATCTTGAAATGTTCTTCTCATCTGCCTTGAAACTTGCTTGCCTTGCTTAAGCCTTCAAAGAACTTTTATGTATGCTGACCCTGAGTTTGCCAAGTGCTTCTTATGCATGAAAGGAGCATGACAATAACCAAGAACAAATATTTCTTACCTTACCCTTTTCCTTTGAAATTTGTTTAGTGATAACACTAGGCATGAATAAATTTTCATCATAGGTTGTTTTCAATGTTTATGAGGCCTCATAAAGGAAGCAAACTCCTAAACAAACTCTCCATGAAGTGTTTGAGTTTCACCTTCTCACTCTCACCTATTGGTTGAGAGAATCTTGGAGTCAGTTCCTCCAACAAGGAATTCGACTCCTGAAGGTGGGAAAGTGGTCTCGGAGAGTCTATATGTATCATTTCTCCTCAAGAGAAGAGGGTTGAACTTTTTGTGAGGGAAGCTTGCATGTAATCATCTTCTCAGCTAATACAGAGACAAGTTGCAGCTATTTTCAAGGAACTCTAGCCCAGTGAGTTCATGGTGCTTGTAATTCATTCTTTTTGTTTTCTAATGGTCTAAACATCTTTATATACATTATATCTCTTCTTTCTATGGATGCCTTACAGTAAAATAGACATAATTCTTGTTTTTCAAGTTCTGTTATTTGGTTTTCATAGTTATGTGTATGTCTCCCTAAGCTAATGAAATCATGTTTATTTATGATCATTAGTTTCTTCCACACTATATCCTCTATACTACACTGAAAATATTCAAAATACACCATGGCCTCTTATATCTAGCTCCTTCTCATATTTTCTCCTACACTCCTACAACCTAGACCTATTTGTGGCTCCAAACCCTAAGTTTAACAAACCCTAAAAACCAAATCTTCACAAAAAAACAAACAAATACACATATCTAGACTAAAATTCATTTGCTTTAAAGTCATATCACTGATAAGAGACTTAGAGAGATCCCTCTCATGCTCAGTAGGGCTACCTATTTAGCTAAAGTGGTTTGAGGATACCCTTCTCGATTTCCTTTTCAGCCTAGGAGATTGTAAGGACTAACATTTTCTGCGTCGCTATCGAGGAACGAAAGATCATATCTTCCCTGGGAAAGAACGACAAGGATCAAATCTAATTGCTGATGGTGAACACTGATTAGGCATAAGAAAGGTTGTGAAATTTTCACCAGGCGACTCCAGTGTCGAAGAATCCAAAGGTTCAGAAATTTCATGGTGACTCCACTGATAAAAAAATGGTAGTTTGAAGAACTTCATGGTGTCTTAATAGTTTTAAAGATGGATTCAACTGCTTGAAGGTATGCTCCTATGAATCGAGGTCATATTACTGGTTTTCCGAATCGAATTCCTTGTATATATTGGAAAACAGGGTTGCCAAAGTTTAAAGGTTGGGAAGGAGAAGAGGCTAGTTTGAATTTGGTCAAATTTCATTTTCATATTCACATATTAAAGGCTAAGTTTCCTGAGGATTGTCTGATGAATATTTTCATGGCTACCTTGGAGGAAATGGTGAGGAAATGGTGCGAGAGTCTACCATCAACTAGTTTATATTCTCTAAAGGATTTTCATTCAGTTTTCTTTCATAATTATCAAAGTTGCAATTTTTCCATATCAATGATGGGTAGCTGTTGTGAGATTTTTGAAAATTTCATTAAATTTCTTGAAAATTTGTATGGGGATGAAGAATGTATCGAAGAAGATATATTACAAGCCCTTTATGATTTTTTCTCCCAACAAGAATCAACAGTTTCCTCCTTGAATGAAACAGACTGGGATCAAAATAAAGAAAAGCCTACTCCTGATCTTGAAAATGAAAATCACAAAGCCAATGTTGATTTCTATAAAACTTAGTTGTCTCGTTTGTCTGAAGATGAAATTGATCAGATTTTGAAAAAGCATGTTACAGACCAAGTTAAGGCAGGTTTGCAGTGCTCACAAAGTCAATATTATGTGAGTGAAATTTCTTCCATTACTGAAAATGAAAATCTGGGTTTAAATGATGACAGTCATGAGACTAATGAAACTATACATGAAGTTGTTGTGAGTAAGCCAATTTGTGATGTAGATTTCCTGCAAGGAGATCAACTAACAAAGACTGTTTTCTTTCATGAAAAGGATAGGGCTGACCTATTTAATAATCTTGAAGAATGTGTTTTGTTCAAGGATTATTTAGACTATGAAATGGAAGAGTATGACTCTGAGATAAACAGTATGCCAAAGATAGAATCAGAGTTGCTCATGTTTGAGAAATTTAGAGCCAACACTCACGTGGCAGAAAGTCATATTTCCCTATGCCTTCCTATGGATCAACAACCAAGTATTCTTTCATATCAAAATGGAAGGAGTACTTGTATTTTTGCTGGATTTCAAAACAAGGTAACATTTCAAATTTTCAAGGATCCTTACACTGATTTGTTGCAGCCATCTCTCAGAAGATGAATTTTTTTATGCTCATTTCAAGTAAGTAGGATCATGAGTCACATCATTTCAGTCAGATTTTCAATAAGTAAGTTCAGTCAATATGTTTTTGATAGTAAGTTTGCATTCTTACTCCATTGCCCAATGGATAAGGCCACTTGGTCTATGGTGTTCTTGACACCTCCAAGGAGTTGCAATCCCTAGTTTGAGCCGATGTTAGTGTTAGTCTTGTTAGCATATCACCTGGATCAAATGTGCTTTTACTATACTTGTTAGGGTGTCAAGTCAAATTTTTGTCATTTAAGTGAATCTTCAAATAAAAATTTGGTCATTGGTTGTTGTGTCTAGGTCACTACTGCTCCCTTCACTTACTCATGGTATTCATCACTCATCATGGTCATTGTCTTCTTCGAGGTATCATATCTTCATTTAAGTGTCTTTGGTCATGAAATGGCTAAATTCCTCATTTTAGGTCATAGTCTACGGTTTCACTCCATGTGTCATCATGATACCATATGTCAAAGCAAAAACATGTCCATCATGTGATTCAGTTAGCAGCTTAGGGAAAGTAAAATAAAGGTAAAGGTAATGTTTTATTTCCAATAAGACAATGTTTCATTACACTACCTCGTCTCATCATTCTTCATAGGGACATGTTTGCTAAAAAATATATTTTTTACCAAATGGAGAAGAATTTTACAAAAGTGAAGGAATTTTTTGTCCATATAGTCCAAGGAACAAAAACCTCCTTCATTTTATGCACAGGTGTTATCATTTGAAATCAATTCCCAAAATACACTTGTTACGGGAGAGTTGCTGCACTTTTGGACAACATGACTTCAGGACAACTTTTCAGGGGTTTGGAGCAGGTGTTGGCAGTGCTTAAGGACTCTATTGTGGAGCAGACATCCCAAGATTTCCAAACGTAAGGCATCAAAACGTGCTCTACAAGTTGGAGATTCTCTTTTGTCAGAGACACCCTAGGTTTTGGAGTGACCTTGGGAACATCAATTTTTCTCCTTGATGGAGTGTCCAAATTGCATTCTTGAGGATTCTATTGTATATCATACTTCAAGATATTTCCAACAAGCTATCAAGCTCTCAATTTCGAGCAGCGTAAGGCCTCCAAAAGCGGTTTGGAAACCAGCATTGCACCCAAGGAGACTGGGCTGTGCTTGGAGGCATGGCACTGCGTTGTGCTCAGGAACATTGCTCTGTGTTCAGGAACATTGTGCTGCGCTTGGGCCAAAGTAGATCAAATTGCCCAAAACTCACCCAAACTCAATATTTAAGCTTTCTCACTTGTTTTATTGCAATCCTAAGCTGAGCGACAAGTAAGTACACCACCTTACTTACCTTTTTAATTTGAAAAATCAATTCACGCCAAAGCTTTCTTCAATTAGGGTTTTTTTAGTGAATTTCTCATGCAAAAATGATAGGGTTGATGATGGCAATTTTCGTTTCTTGATTTTTAACATGCAAAATCTTACCCTACACCTTTATACATGTTTTATATGCCACGTAAACCACTCAATCAACCTCAGAACATAAATTTACCTCACTAAGATTAAAACCCTAGTTCATTCCTAGGTGTTTTTGGCACTTTCCCTAAAAGCTCTTTTTTTTCCCTTTTACAAGAACATTGTTCCTTCATTGTTCCTATATCCATAGATATATAGGTCACAAGTGATGAATTAGGTCAAAGCAAAGGAGTTGATCTTATAAAAGGAAAAGGCAAAATTATTGCAGCAAGTTGGAAAAGGTAAGGAGATCATGGAATCAAGCAAGCCTAAAGCATCAAAGGGAAGAGGAAAAAGGAAAAGACAAAGAACAAGAGGCCTCAAGAAAGCTTTGCAAGAAGAGCAAGAACAAATTATTTTGAATGAGGACCTCGACCTAGAAGACAGGATTGCACTAGAGGTTCATACATATAAGGAATATTGGCTAAATAGGGTAAATGAACACTTGGATAATATCATTGAGTAGGAAACGAGGGATAATCATTTGCTAAGACACATGGTGCACCACTACCAAGCTCAAAACATGATTGCCAATGTCAAAGTAAAGCAACTTGAAAATAAGCTCAAGGAGGCCAAAAAGACCCAAAGGATGAGGGGAACTTAGAGATGTTTTCTGAAGCACCAATGAAGCTATAAAAAAACATGCTTTTACACCTTCCCTCCAATTTTGAGCAAATTTTTAGCATTTTGAGTTTTTTGAGAAATTTTGGTCTAAATTCAGAAATTCAGTTGCTCCAGAAGCGCAAAGCCTTGGCTTTGTGCTTTTTCCTCAGGCCTCCATTTGAGGAAAGGTATACATTTTTGGAAAGATCTTTCCATCCTCTTGAAACCCATTTTCTCATATTTTGTAGAGGTGGCTCAATTTTGGAGAAAAAGGCAAAAATATAGCAAAAAACTAGCATTCTAGACCATTTTTTGATAGGCGTTGCGCTTCTGGAATGACCTTGAGAGAATGGAGTTTTGAAGGCCTTCCCATGGTCCAAATTCTGACATTCAAACTGTTATGGCAACTAGACTTGAAGGGCTAGTTGACTGTTTTCTTAGTTTTGAATTTTGACCCCTGGAAGGCTCCTCAAAGTCAGCTCAAAGTCGGCATTGTGCTTCTGCACTTTTCTGTGTTTCAAATTGTAAATTACATTGTGTAAATTTCTAGTTTCTAGTTTGACTTGGTCAAAGTCAAGATTCTCTATGTAATGGAACTAGTTTCGAGGCTAGGTGATGTATGCATGAATAAATTTTCATCATAGGTTGTTTTCGATGTTTATGAGGCCTCATAAAGGAAGCAAACTCCTAAACAAACTCTCCATGAAGTGTTTGAGTTTCACCTTCTCACTCTCACCTGTTGATTGAGAGAATCTTGGAGTCAGTTCCTCCACCAAGGAATTCGACTCCTGAAGGTGGGAAAGTGGTCTAGGAGAGTTTGTATGTATCATTTCTCCTCAAGAAAAGAGGGTTGTACTTCTTGTGAAGGAAGCTTGCATGTAATCATCTTTTCAGCTAATATAGAGACAAGTTGCAGCTATTTTCAAGGAACTCCAGCCCAATGAGTTCATGGTGCTTGTAATTCATTCTTTTTGTTTTCTAATGGTCTAAACATATTTATATACATTATAACTCTTCTTTCTATGGATGCCTTACAGTAAAATACACAAAATTCTTATTTTTCAAGCTCTGTTATTTGGTTTTCATAATTATGTGTATGTATCCCTAAGCAAATGAAATCATGTTTATTTATGATCATTAGTTTCTTCCACACTATATCCTCTATACTACATTGACAATATTCAGAATACACCATGGATTCTTATATCTAGCTCCTTCTCATATTTGCTCGTACACTCCTACTGCCTAGACCTATTTGTGGCCCCAAACCCTAAGTTTAACAAACCCTAAAAACTAAATTTTCACAAACAAAGAAACAAATACACATATCTAGCCTAAAACTCATTTGCTTTAAAGTCATATCATTGATAAGAGACTTAGAGAGATCCCTCTCATGCTCAGTAGGGCTAGCGACTGAGCTGAAGTGGTTTGAGGTTACCCTTCTCGATTTCCTTTTTAGCCTAGGAAATTGTAAGGACTAACATTTTTGTCGCCGCTACCGGGGAACGAAAGATCATATCTTCCTTGGGAAAGAATGACAAATATTAGACCTGATTGCTAATGGTGAACACTGATCAAACACAAGAAAGGTTGTGCATCTTTCACCGGGCGACTCCAGTGTCGAAGAATCCAAAGGTTCAATAATTTCATGACGACTCCACTGATAAAAATACCAGTAGTTTGAATAACTTCTTGGTGTCTTCATTGTTTTCAAGATGGATTTAACTACTCAAAGGTATGATCCTATGAATCAAGCTCATATTACTGGTTTTCCGAATCAAATTCCTTGTATATATTGGAAAACAGTGCTGCCAAAGTTTAGAGGCCGGGAAGGAGAAGAGGCTAGTTTGAATTTGGTCAAATTTCATTTTCATATTCACAGATTAAAGGCTAATTTTCCTGAAGATTGTCTGATTAAGATTTTCATGGCTAACTTGGAGGAAATGGTATGAGAGTCTACCATCTACTAGTTTATATTCTCTAAAGGATTTTTGTTTAGTTTTCTTTCATAATTATCAAAGCTACAATTTTTCCTTATCAACGATGGGTAGTTGTTGTGCGATTTCTGAAAATTTCATTAAATTTCTTGAAATTTCTTATGGGGATGAAGAATTTATTGAAGAAAATATATTAAAAGCCGTTTATGATTTTTCCTCCCAACAAGAATCAACAGTTTCCTCCTTGAATGAAACAGACTGGGATCAAAATAGAGAAAGGCCTACTCCTGATCTTGAAAATGAAAATCCCCAAGCCAATTATGATATCTATAAAACTTAGTTGTCTCCTTTATTTGAAGATGAAATTGATCAGATTTTGAAAAAACATGTTACAGACAAAGTTAAGGTAGGTTTGTAGTGCTCAAAAAGTCAATATTGTCTGAGTGAAATTTCTTCCATTATTGAAAATGAAAATTTGGGTTTAAATGATGACAATCATGAGACTAATGAAACTATACATGAAGTTGCTGTGAGTAAGCCAATTTGTGATGTAGATTTCTTGCAAGGAGATCAGTTAACAAACACTATTTTCTTTCATGAAAAGGATAGGGCTGACCTGTTTAATAATATTGAAGAATGTGTTTTGTTCAAGGATGATTTAGACTATGAAATGCAAGAGTATGACTATGAGATAGACAATATGCCAAAGATAGAATCAGAGTTTCTCATGCTTGAGAAATTTACAGCCAACACTCAGGTGGTAGAAAGTCATATTTCCCTATGCCTTCCTATGGATCAACAACCAAGTATTCTTTCATATCAAAATGAAAGGAGTATTTGTGTTTTTGCTGGATTTCAAAACAAGGTAACATTGCAAATTTTTAAGGATCCTTACACTCATTTGTTGCAGCCATCTGGGAAGATGATTTTTCTTGTATTTATGGATCATGAGTACATCTTCAGTGGACACTCGGAGTTGCCTAGATTTTGTTTGTTCTACCTGCTCAAGGAAAGTACAAGAGAAATTCAAGTAAGTAGCCATTTGATGGATTGGTTACACTGGAGGGATCATTACACATGATTGTATATACATCTTTAGTAGGACGGTGGTTATCATCAGGATTTGAAGCCCGAGGTTAAGGCCCTAAGATCTCGATGGTTTGCTACCATAAGTAAGTTCAATCAATATGTTTTTGATAGTCAAGTCAGTCAGTTTTTAGTTTGAGTTTAGTCATTGCATTCTGACTCCATTTCCCAATTTGAGGCAACGTTAGTGTCAGTCTTGTTAGCCTGTCACTTGGATCAAATGTGCTTTTACTATGCTTGTTAGGGTGCCAAGTCAAATTTTTTTCACTTAAGTGAATCTTCAAATAAAAATTTGGTCATTGGTTGTTGTGTCTAGTTCACTACTACTCCCTTCATTTACTCATGGTCTTCATCACTCATCATGGTCATTGTCTTCTTCGAGGTATCATATCTTCATTTAAGTGTCTTAGGTCATGAAATGGCTAAATTACTCATTTTAGGTCATGTTCTAGGGTTTCACTCCATATGTCATGATGATACCATATGTCAAAACAAAAACATGTCCATCATGTGATTTAGTTAGAAGCTTAGGGAAAGTAAAATAAAGGTAAAGGTAATGTTTTATTTCCAATAAGACAATGTTGCAGTACACTATATAATCAAGGAGCTAGCAATCAATTTTGAAAGTGCAAAATATGTTATATCATTCCTTGAATAGGAAAACAGTTAGCTCAAAGCAAAGGAGTTGATACTAGAAAAGAGAAAAGCCAAATTATTGCAGCAAGTTGGAAAGGGTAAGGAGATCATGGAATCAAGAAAGCCTGAAAACATCAAAGGCCAGAGGAAAAAGGAAAAGACCAAGAACAAGAGGCCTCAAGAAAGCTTTGCAAGAAAATCAAGAACAAATTCTGCTGAATGAGGACCTTGACCTAGAAGATAGGATTGCCCTAGAGGTTCATAAAGATAAGGATTATTGGCTAAATAGGGTAAATTAACACTTGGAGAATCCCCTTGAGATGGAAAACATGGATAATCAGTTGCTCAGACACATGGCGCACCACTACCAAGCTCAAAACATGATCGCCAAAGTCAAAGTAAAGCAATTTGAAAATAAGCTCAGGGAGGCCAAAAAAGACCCAAAGCATGAGGGGAACTTAGAGATGCTATCTGAAGCATAAATGAAGCTAGAAAAAACATGTTTTTACACCTTTCCTCCAATTTTGAGCAAATTCTGAGCATTTTGAATTTTTTTGAGAAATTTTGGTCTAAATTCAGAAATTCAATTGCTCCAGAAGTGCAATGCCTTGGCGTTGCGCTTTTTCCTTAGGCCTCCATTTGAGGAAAGGTCTACATTTTTGGAAATCTCTTGCCATCCTCTAAAAACCCATTTTCTCATATTTTTCAGAGGTGGTTTAGTTTTGGAGAAAAAGGCAAAAAACTAGCATTTTGGACCATTTTTTGACAGGCGCTGCGCTTCTGGAGAGACCTTGGGAGAATGGAGTTTTGGAGGCCTTTCCATGGTCCAAATTCAGAAATTCAAAATTTCTAGGAACTAGACTTGCCGAGATAGTTGACCATTCTCTAAGGTTTTCATTTTGACCCCTGGAAGGAACCTCTAATTCATCTCAAAGTCGGCGCTTCGCTTCTGCACTTCTCTGTGTTTCAAATTGTAAATTACACTGTGTAAATTTCTAGTTTCTAGTTTGACTTAGTCAAAGTCAAGATTCTATATGTAATGGCACTATTTTCGAGGCTAGGTGATGTAGGCATGAATAAATTTACATCATAGGTTGTTTTTGATGTTTATGAGGCCTCATAAAAGAATAAAACTCCTAAACAAACTCTACATCAAGTGTTTGAGTTTCACCTTCTCACTCTCACCTGTTGGTTGAGAGAATCTTGGAGTCAGTTCCTCCACCAAGGAATTCGACTCCTGAAGGTGGTCAAGTGGTCTAGGAGAGTCTATATGTATCATTTCTACTCAATAGAAGAGGGTTGAACGTTTTTTGAAGGAAGCTTGCATGTAATTATCTTTTCAACTAATATAGAGACAGGTTGCAGCTATTTTCAAGGAACTCTAGCCAAGGGATTTAATGGTGCTTGTACTTCATTCTTTTTATTTTATAATGGTATAAACATCTTTATATACATTATATCTCTTCTTTCTATGTATGCCTTATAGTGAAATACACAGAATACTTGTTTTTCAAGCTTTGTTATTTAGTTTTCATAGTTATGTGTATGTCTCCCTAAGCTAATGAAATCATGTTTATTTATGCTAATTAGTTTATTCCACACTATATCCTCTATACTACACTGAAAATATTCAAAACACACCATGGCTTTTGATATCTAGCTCCTTCTCATATTTTCTCCTACACTCCTATAGCCTAGACCTATTTGTGGCTCGAAACCCTAAGTTCAGCAAACCCTAAACACCAAATTTTCACAAACAAACAAACAAATACACATATATAGCCTAAAATTCATTTGCTTTAAAGTCATGTCACTGGTAAGAGACTTACAGAGATCCCTATCATTCTCAGTAGGGATAGCTACTGAGATGAAGTGGTTTGAGGTTATCCTTCTCGATTTCCTTTTCAACCTAGGAGATTGTAAGGACTAACAGTGCCCATTGAATTTTTTTATCACTTCCCCTCTAGATGATCTCATGCTATGGGAATGCCAACGTCCAGGGACCTCTGGACACTCTCACGGGCCTGCAAACAAGGATCCGTGGAATCTTTTGTCCAGTTTTGTGCCAGCATCCCTGGGATTTGAACCTATTTTTCCAGCCCAGAGCCCACGTGACTGCCCAGAATGAAAATATATCTTAAAAGTAGTAAAATAATAGGGAAGCAATGATGCTAAAGCAAATACTTGAACAAGTCCTTAGCTATACCCCTACTAGCCACGACGATAGGCATTTCGTAAAACATATCACCAACATGTTATCTGTAGGTGTAAACAACAGAATTAAGCATAAGGATCTCATACTTATTTGAGAATCACTAAGAACCATTGTTCCTTCATGTCATTTTGTGATTATCATCTAAGAGCCATACATAGTTGTTGTCAAAAACATATATATAACCAACATAGTAACAACAAAAATACCATAAAATCCACATATAAACCAGTACATTTACACATGAAAACCAAGGGAATAAATTTCTCATTAATGAATGCAAAAACTAGCTAAAGATGGGACCACCAAGTTCCACCCGACGATAGATTGGCTAAGCCAAGTCACTCTTCAGCCAATCACCCCTGTGACATAATCCAAGCATGAATGTGGGACTTAAACCAAAATAACCAACCAGGTCATACAGAGGCTAAACCACATCACCCTCATCAATAGAAACTAGGATTTATTGTAATCCATCCTTGATCCCTAGGCCAACACAATAAATAGATCATAACATGCTTTACCATGATCTCCACTCGATCACTAGGCCAAGAAAGCATGGATGCCACTATATTTCTCTGCCTACACCGTGAGGAATTTTCCTGTCTCCTAGTCTCTCAGGCTTTAATGTAATTCAAACTCGGATCACTAGGCCCTAAACAGAGACCCACTCTCCAGGCTTTACCAAATATCCTGAACTCGGGATTACTAGGCCCAATGGAGAGAAAACCACCTCTTGCCTTTACCGTATATCTTGTCATTCATCGACAAGGATTCCTAGTTCCACCAAGGCAACAAAATACTGGCTTTACCACAACCCACAGTGTAGCTCAGGGGTCACTGGGCCAGTGGCTTTACCGTGATCCAAAGTCAGGTTCTGAGACCACTAGGCCATGTGCTCTATCATTGAGAGATCTACCTCACTTAGCTTCAAATCCATCCGAAAATCTAGCTCAACCAAAACATGAGAACCTCATCACACCACGACTATCCAGAAATGGCAAGGGTAGGCTCAAAACACTGTTACACTTGGAAAAACCTATGCCATGACAGAAAACAACCACATGCAACACCATGCATGTTAGATCTAGCAAGGAAAATACACATGCAAATTGATACCTGTGAAGAATCGTGTTGTAGCTACTTGATCCTGCCTTTCCCCACTTGATCTTTGCCTCCTCTTGCCTCATTTTCCTTTCTTGCTCCAATGCCAAAGTGCTCCAATAAAAATCAAGTGTCCAAGAGTGAGAGAGAGAGAGAGAGAGAATAATGAGAGAGCTCCAAAACTAAACTGACAAAAGGTTGCAAACTGATCCTCATAAGCCTTTTTATTAATGAGGCCTCTATTTTCTTCATTTTCCATTTCGCATTTCCCATTTACTTCATTTTCTTCATTTTCCATTTTTGCATTTCGCAAATCGTTAACAAATGTCGTAGTGGCATAGCTTAATTACTTGCGATTTTTGTGAAGTGAAATTTGCGCAATAACAAGGTACTTTTGATCGAGATATCGTAGCGGGAGGTTTGATCACGCATCACAATTTTTTAATGGTGTTTTATGATCATCACATGGAAAAGCGCGATTTGCAATGAGGATCACATCCCTGGGTTGTTTTGCAAGATTTTTTCAAGGCAATTTCTTAGAGTTAGGTTTTATTATCCTAAGACTAAAAATTTAACAGGGGTCCCCATTTATATCTCTAACCTTAACTATTTTTGTTCATAAATGGGGGGGTTGTTTCATAGTACAACAGTATTCTAGGCTCAAATAGGTCTTGAAAATTTAGGGTTTGATGTTGGATAAGGGAGAAAAACCAGTTATCTAGGCCAAAGGCTCAAAGGGTTACAACATCAGAGATATAAAGGAGAAAGGTAGCAATAGTTCTGTGATGGATTTAGGGTTTGTCGGTGTAGTGTAGTGTTCAAAAGAAGCTAAAGGTCTTAATGAGCATGAAACATGAATTCATTAAGCAAGTAAAAAAGTAGCACAGTTATTTTCCATCAAAACAAAGTTTATGTAAAGGATTTGGTTTATCAATTGTAAAGAAAACCATTGAAGAATTAATAAATGAAAATAGAAGATGAATATCTTTCATATAAAGTTATAATAGAGAAAAAACAACATCACAAACTTAGTGATCATGAATTCCTAGATAATAGCTGCAAACTGTATCCTTTGATTTCCAAAAAATGTCCAAGTACAAGCTACCATAGTTCTCTCCTCTGATGTCCAACCAGTCCTATCACTGAGAAAATGATAGATAAATACCAAAACAACATCTCCCCACTCTGAGGGGTCGATTCCATGACTATAGGAACTACTCCATGAGGTGTTCTAACCAAACCCTAATGTCTAGGGAGGTTTAAAACAACTCCTCCATTTAACTTTGACTCTAACCACTCTCATAAATGAGGCGAAATTTACATCAAAACAACTCAACAATACTAATTACCCACTATTACATATTTACATACTTAATTACATCATTTACATAGGTAAAAAGTCAAACTAGGTCAAACTAATGAAGAAAATCACAATCATGTGTAATGATCCCTCCAGTGTAACTAATCTAGCAAATGGCTACTTATTTGAATTATGCTCGTACTTTCCTTGAGCAAGCAAGAAAAAACAAAAGCTAGGTCACTCCAAGTGTCCACTGAACATGTGTACATGATCCATAAACATAATAAAACTCATCTCCCTTGATGACTGCAACAACTTGACAAAAGGATCCTGAAACTCATGAATGACTACCTTTTCTTGATGATCAACAACGAGACAAGAATCTTCTTATTTTTTAGACATGGGTTATTTTATAAAATGAAGTTTGTCATTCTCGAGCGAAACAGATGTAGACTGCAAATTTTTCAATGAACTGTGTAATGAGACTCTTGCTGAACAAAACAATGAAGCTAGCTGCCTGATCAAATTCGTGTCATCTTTGTTTTGAAGCTCATAGTTAACTAATGGAGAAGGACTTTGACTAAGATATCATCCACAACATTAGCTATTGGATCAAGGATAACTTGAGAGGACTTCTGCAACTTTTCATACATTGGCTCCAATGAGGCTACATGATTTTCTATAAACTCTTCATGTTCCGCACTTTCAGTTGCATTTTCAAATTGAATGGTTCTTGGTAACAGTGATTGTGGACCGAAAAAATGTTCTATATTACAAAAAAAATTCTCAAAAACTTCAGGAGAAGGTTGCCAACTATTGTTCACTTGCTTATTTGCTTCCTTGTCAACCTTATAGTTTGCTCTTATTATTTCAAAAGAAGAGAAACACAAAGGTAAGGAGTCCTGGTCAAGAATTGCATGGTCTTCTCTGTGATCAACATAAAAACTAAAAGATTGTTGATTACTAATCTTAGGAAAGTTTTCTCTCAGTAATTGAAATGAAGTAAAACATAAATGAAAATACGCTTCACCTGATTTGAAATTTTCTGGATTCTCTTCATTTCTTTCATGATTGATATGCATAGGTTGAGTGCTACATCTGAGCTACTGTAATAAAGCTTCTTCCTCCCAAAAACATGTCACTAATTGCCTTGTAGAGTGAAACTTTATTTCAACAACATAATCATCATCATACTTGGGTAACTCATCATTATAAGGAATCACATAAAACATAAATATTAGATCAACATATTGATCCTCCATGAGTTGATCTACATATTCATCTTCATGGCTGTGCACAAATGAATACACAAAAAAATCACTTTCTGATCTATGGTAACTGGAATGAGTAAGATAATTGTTAGGGTCAACAACCTCTTCTTCTTCATCAATAAGAGGGACATGGTGTTTTTGAATAACAAGTTCATATCTCATGATGATATTTTACATCATTTCCTCCATTTTTCTTACCAAAATGTCGAGCTTCACTTCTGAAAATGTTAGATGTTCCTTCTCTATGTTCTCCCTCGCTTCTTCTTTTAACTTTGACCTTCTGACATAAAAATTAGCTTCCACAACTATTGTACTATCCTACATTTCTTCGAGTGTGGTAGGATCCCTTTCTCTCAATTGAAATTCCATTTCTGGATCAAAGGCATCCAGGTTGTGTGAAAGAGCTCAATCGGGTGGTAGTTTGATATCAGCAGGGATTGAATGGTATACTTGATTCAACCTGGCTGAAAAGTGTTGCACTGTTTCTCTTGGCTATCTTTCCAACTGATTATATTCTTCTAAATCAGAAAATGATTCCTCTTGATCACCCATTTATCAAGGAATACTTTCACAAATTGATGGAAATCGAAAATGCTTGCAGCTAGTAATTTCTTAAACCATTTATTGGCTTCACCTTGCAAATCTAAATGATACATAAAGACCAAAACAGTCATATCATTGAGAAAATGATACATAAAGACCAAAACAACATCTCCCCACTCTTAGGCGTCAATTCCATGACTCTAGGAACTACTCCATGAGGTCTTCTAACCAAACCCTAATGTCTAGGGAGGTTTAAAACAACTCCTCCATTTAACTTTGACTCTAACCTCTCTCATAAATAAGGCCAAATTTACATCAAAAAAACTCAACAATACTAATTACCCACTATTACATAATTTACATACTTAATTACATCATTTACATAGCTAAAAAGTCAAACTAGGGCAAACTGACGAAGAAAATCGCCCTCCTGGAAAAAGTGCAGTGTGAGATTGCAGGCCACTTTTGGAGGCCTTCCTAAACTCCAAATTGAGCTCATGATAGCTAATTGGAAATCTCTTTCTCTCTGCTAAACAATGGAGTCCAAAAGAATGGAAAATGATCAAGTATAGCCACTCAAAAATATATTCTCCCAAGACTGTTCAAAAAGTGTATCGAGGCCTCGAAAAACAGGGCATAAAGGTGTTTTTTAGGTGGTTTTTGGCCATTTTACCCTTGCAAAAGCTGACGATTTGGGCTGCCAAGTGTCCAAAGATGATTTATAAGTCAAGATCTATCTGACCATGTAGAGTTTCTATCATTTAGATCCCCCTAGAAAAAGTAAATAATTTTGAAACTCTGAGAGAGGTTTTTGTTCTTTGGCATTTTTGGAACAATAACCTTTTCCCGTTTGCCAAGATGCATCTATGATTGGCCACAATTTTCTCTGAAAAGGGTGACTAAAACAAAACATTGCACATGCAAAAAAATAGGCTGAAATGAGGAAATCTTATCTCCTAATCCCTGATACCTGTGTGAAAAGTGAGAGAGTTTTGTTTTGATTTGAATATTAGGAACAAAAACCTCCTCTAGGTTTCAAAAATACTTTCCCATTTGTTCATAATCCAAGTTTGTAGTTGGTCACTAAAATACTCAGAAATTCTCTCGTAAAAAGTGTATTTTGGGAATTTCTCTCAAATCATAACACCTGTGCATAAACTGAAGGATTTTTTTTGTTCCTTGGCCTGTTATTAAGAAAACCCTCTTTCATTTTTGTAACATTCTTCTCCATTTGGTCGGAAACATATTTTGAAATAAAAATGTTCCTATCTACAGTAAATGGTTTAAGGGTGTCTAAATTCTTGGGAAAATTTTGGGGGGTAGGGATAGATGTTAGGGAGTGTAGGGAGGTATAATTTATTGAAAACAGTGAGTGAAAGGTGTGAAAAAGTACAAAAAAAAGTCCTAGCCTAGAAATTTGCAAAAACACAACATTGAGCTAGGGTTTAGGGAAAATGAGGGGAAATGAGGGGAATGGGTACGGAAAAATGTTTAGAGGGGTATATAAGACATGGTTGGGTGTTATGGAACACAAAATTTGGATTTTTCTCACTGTAATGAAGAAAAATCATTTGGAGTCCAAAAGCACACGAAACCCTAGGAGAGGGATTTTCACTGAGTTCTTCAAAATGAAGGATGCATAGGAGGTGCCAGATATTTACTTACTTGCAAAGGAGATGCTTAAACCTGTGAATGCTAAAATTAAACCCTTTTGATGTTTTGGATGGTCCTTTGTAGCTTGAAATCTGATCTTTGCTTTGGTAGTGGCATGACATCATATGTCCCTTTGAGAAATGATGAGACGAGGTAGTGTACTGCAGGATTGTCTTATTTGAAATAAAACATTACCTTTACCTTTATTTTTCTTTCCCTAAGCTACTAACTCCCTTTACCCACTGACTCACATGATGGACGTGTTTTTTGTTTTGACATATGGTATCATGATGACATATGGAGTGGAACCCTAGACCATGATCTAAAATGATTAATTTAACCATTTCATGACCCAAGACACTTGAATGAAGATATGATACCTCGAAGAAGACAATGACCATGTTGAGTGATGAAGACCATGAGTAAGTGAAAGGAACAACAGTGATCTAGACACAATAGCCAGTGACAAAATTTTATTTTGAAACTTAATGAAATGATAAAATTTTACTTGAGACCCCTAACAAAACTTGGTAAAATCATATTTGATCACTGGTGATAGGAAGAACTAACTGACACTAATTGATGCCACTGGATTTCTCCACCTACCCTGTGAGGAATTTTCCTATTTGCTAGTCTCTAGGCTTTACCGAAATCCATAATTTGATCTAGGGATCACTAAGCCATAATCGATACACCACCCTCCAAGATTTATCGTATATCCCACCATTCACCAAAAAGGATTCCTAGGCCTGATCAAGGGAAACCATCTTTAGGATTTATCGCATATCTCATCATTCACTAGTCAAGGATTCCTAGGCCCACTGAGGTACACAATACACAACTTTACCACAATCCATAGTCTATTTTAGGGGTCAATAAGCCAGTGGCTTTACTGCAATCCACAGTCCAGTTCAAGGATCACTAGGCCATGTTTTCTTTCATTCAAAGATCCACCTCACTCAGCTTTGAATCCTTTCGGCAATCTAGCTCAACCAAAATAGGAGAACCCCATCACACCATGGCTATCTAGAAATGGCAAGGCAAGGCTGGAGAACACTCTCACACCTGGAAAAACCCATGCCCATAATAACAAGAGAACCAAGAACACAGATGCATAACCATACATTCCAAATATAGCAAGGAAATCACACATTTTTTGGGCTTGAGGGGGCTTGAACCTAGGTTTAGAGTTAGCTACGCTAACCAACAAAACCCTACACTACCGAACCTTTTGGCAACAATGTGCTTAGTGCAGACTGCAGTCTCACTCGAGGTGGTATTGGGGGATGCTAGAACCATCTTTCTACATCCAGAAGGCTATGTGATGTAGCAACTAGGCGTTTCTTTAATCTAGGGTCTGATCCGACCTTCGTAAACCCTTATCTTCATAATATTAGACTTAAAGTGATTTCTACTTAAATAGATCTATGAGTTTCACCTAATTATTCTAACATGCATAATTTATCATACAAAATTGGATCTAGATCTTTGTGATGCAATTACAACAATATACAAAGAATCAAATCATATTTGAGCATAAATACAGAAACATATAACTATGTAAAGAACACACGAAATTGCTTCAAATATGATTTATTACTTCAGATCTTCAATCAATACACTTCTTCTGACCTTGCACACACATCTACAGGGGCCCGCACACTTAGTTGCAGGACCCTTCCCCTTCATCGTAACACAAAATTACCAACAAAATATACTCAAGATCTCATTCATCAATTGAATTTATAATGACTCCTAAATGATTTCCTTTTATAGATTTTCCATTACATTACCATGGTCCACGAACCATAAGTGAAGCTCATTACTTAATCAAAATAGCCCATACCTTTACAAATTAAGGGGCTTTGACCTTACTGAAAACCCCTTTAACTCTTAATGTTCTGCACGCTTCGCTCCTCAAAAAGCATAAACTTCACAATATTACATCAAAATTGAGACAAAACTTAGACCTGGGGGACCCCATCCCAACAGTCCCCCAACATAAAGAAGTGACTTGTCCTGAGTCACTATATTAATACATCATTGACTGCTAAGCCAATGGTCCTCTGTGTCTGTTGCATACCTTTCAGTTTACTCTCTATAGCTTGAGAGAGTTGACTAGCTTCATTGGCCCAAGGTTGCACTCTTGCTGAATTCATTGATGCTTTCTGCCACAACTCGTTGATCTGAGTCTGAATAACCTTCCCTTCCTGGAGTCTAGCAAACCATTGCACATGTGCTAAGGTTCGCACTATTGCCTTGACTTCATCAAACTGCAGCTAGTTTTCTCTTATCTCGGCTTCAACCTTCTGTATATTTGGGTCCTCCTGTGGCGAGGCCAACATATCCATGGTGTTCTAAAAAATATGGATACAATACTTAACCGCAACTTCTAGTATGTCCATGTCTCCCTTAGTAGCAGCCTCGTGCTTCTCTCGAACTTCTGGAGGTGTTGTTGGTTGTAGCTTCATTTGCAACTCTGCGACCTTCATTTTCTTCTCAAATTTGACTCGTTCAACCTCCACTTGGGACTCCTTTATTGCAGTTGCCATCTTTTGGATCTTCTCTTCGGAAGTTGATTCAGCCTGTATGAGGAGCTTTGGAGCTCAATGCAAGTCTGGAAAATGGCGTCCTCCAGCTCCTGCCTAAGTGCAGCAGCTCCATCCCTATCCTAGATTTCCCTAGTAGCTTCATCAACTAATTTCTCATTCTGGCTGTTGATGTCTTTGATTACGAAGAGTGCTGGCTCCTCCCAGATTTTCAATTTGGCAGGCACTCCCTAGTGGAGTTCATGCAATGCTTGAATGGGCAACACTGCTAAGTTTAGATCTAAATTCCTCCCATATGGTGTTGTTGCTTGATCTATCTTGGTAATAAAGTGCAACAACCCTCCTAGAATGGGCATTATGCGAACCTCTGTGGCTACCACCAATGTTGAAGGTAATGCTGGTGTTGCACTTCTCATTCCCACGCTTGCTTGAATCGTTCTCCCTTGTACTTGTAGCTCTTTGAGGCCCTGTTGGACCTATGTCAGTACTGACATGGAATGATCTTGTATATGTCCCCACATGTCCTCGGTGACTAAGCGCATAGTGTCAGCGATCTCATCGATGTCCCCCTCGGTGAGGACCATCGATTCAACGTTGGGGGTCTTGTCAGACTTTTTCTTCTTTCGCACACCTCCAGTGGTGGTTTTCTTCCTCTTATTTAGGATGAAAGGAGAATCAATATCTTTTGTCTCCTTAAAAGGGTTTGCTCCACCATACTCTGGTTCCTCCATGTCCGACTCCTCTTCGTCTACATGCTTTGGCTCCTGCACGGTATTCTCCCAAAGTTCCACAGTGACCTTTTGAGGCACCTTCGTAGTGTCTTCCTTCGACGTACCTACTGTGGCCTTCGTTGTTTTTTTGGTACCTGCCTTATCTCCTTCAACTTCATTGCTGGGGTCCAACCACACACATGAATAATTAGATATTATTGAAAAAATATCCTGCACTGTGACCAAATAGGGCAACTCATACCATATGCCCTCTGCATATTTCTTGACCTGTATGTATATGTTGTGGAAGTTTGCTTTGAAGTTTGTAATTCCACGATATTATTTAAGTAACACTAGTGATAGTTGTGGATTCTAGTTGACCACGGTCTGCAGATCCATCTCAAATAACACCCAAAATAATTTATTCTCAACCACCCGACTTGGATCCTTGGATGCCCACAACGAAGTGTACGTCACAACTTCGCACAAGTCTGGGTCGACAATAGGGAACTATGACTTGTCGGGGATTCTCCAAGCTGTCAAAGCAATCAAAAGTAACAACCATGCATAATGAAAGGGTTTCCCATCTTCCTAGGCCTCATGAAAATCGTCCAGAAACTCTTGGCAGAGGTATCCGACCCAATTGAACTGCACCCCTTGGCTGCACTATGTAACCAACTAAATTATTGGGGCTCGCACCTCATCTTCCATGCACTTCCTCATAATCTTACTGGACATAATGGATGCAACAAAGGCAACCGCCTTATCATTAATCGACCTTACAACGTAGCCTCGCGGCTTCTTTATGACATTGAAGTCTTTCTTTACTTGGTTCGTGAGCTTCTCTTCTTGAGACTTGCCAACAAAATAATTGGCAGGGCCTTCTCCTGCACATGGTAGAGTGGTGATCCTCTTGATCAACATAGCATCATTTGAGATCCTCTCCCCAATCCATAAGGCTCGTTCGTGCACCAAAGCCAGTAACTGGCGCACACATATTGTATTGATGTTTTCGCACCCAAAATGAGGCACAATCAACATGTTTGGTAAATCGACGATTTGAATCCTAGCCACCCACGTCATTGGTTATACTCGCATTACCCCTAACTCCTCATAGTATACCATCTTCAGGTATTTGCTTGGCTCAAAATGAGGGAATTTGGCCCTGTCCGCCAAATTTGATTCCTTCATGCGCAGTTGTGGTACCTGCACTAGCAATGCTCCTTCAAAGGGCACATCTTCGGGCAGCAAAGGTGTACAAACAAAATTTTTTACTGCATTAGGGTCCTTTGTCACCTTAACAATCGACTTTCTTGATGGCATATATAGAGGTATCTGCGAAATTGGCTCTGCCTCATCAACACTTATGTCCTTAACTCCTGCCTCAAGTTCTTCCTTCTCTAAGTCAATTGGCTCCATTGGTTGCTTCCTTTTCCCCTTGTCCATATTTTCCTTACTCCTTTTCTTAGCAGACACTTTCCTAGGTGACTACCTTATCGGTGGATTCTGTGGTTTTTTCTGCTTCTTCACTGTTGTTGCTTCTTCTTGTTCCATAGCTATTTCTACCACTCCTGCAGTTGTGGGCTTTGATCTCGGTGATCTAGGAGATATGGTGTGTGTAGGAGGAGTAGCAGTCATGATGTTTGTTAATCCTTGTTCCAAAAATTCCTAGTAGACATCCTGGGGACCAGGTTTAATGACCTTGCAAGATGAATTGAAGCATGTCAAATATATCCTAATAAATGAAATGAGTTTCATTGGAAGAAATTTTCTAAAAAACATTGACTCTAGACTTCAGCAAGCTTTCAAAAAATGCTAAAACTTTTTTTGGTCGGAGATCAGTTATATTGGTTGGTGATTTGGGAAAGTTACCACCTATTATTGATAAACCTATATATGCATCTTAAGGTCTCGTAAAAGAATAATGGAAGTCATTCACAAAAGTTGTGACCCTTGAAACTGTGTTTTGACAAGATGGAAAAAGCAATGAGAAAAAATGTTTTTGTAATTTGTTGATGAAAGTTAGACATGAAAATCACATAAGTTATAAATTCGTGGGCGTCTTCCTGGTTTCTGTTCACAAAATGTTTGGCAAAGAGATTCAAAGAGTTTGTGATTTCACGAGGAGAGTCACATGATTGGGCAGTGTTGCAGAGAGACCTCACGATGTGTTTCTCTAGCAAGCAAAAAGGGCAGCCCTTGTTAGATGATATATTACAGGAAGCAGAATGTGGATTGGCGTCGAGGCAATGTTCTGCCAAGGGAGGTGTGCAAGTGAGACACTAAAGCACACTGTTGAGATAGCATGTATTGCTAAGATTCATAAGCCCCATCGGTCATCTTGCCGGTGCTTTTGCTTTTTTTCTTGCCCGCTCAACTCCATTTCGCTTGATACACTTAAGAAGCTGACTATGGCGTGAGAATACGGGAGCTTGAGTAGAAGCATTCGGTTATTTGTAGCCTAGAACATGGGTTCCTTTATATATGATCCTTCTATTTCATATCAGCCTTGGCCAACCATAAGTGTGGCCCAGTTTTTAGACCCGACACCCAATAACACACTATATTTGGCATAAAGGCTTCACTTTTGGAGAGACACCACCCAAACCCTCTCTGTTTTAACGCTCTCTATTCCTCGTAAGTAGGATTAATGGGCAAAGATCATAATTTATTCTATTTGAATCACTTCCACCCAGAGTTAATAATCTTTAACCCCCTCCAAATTTTGGGTTGCAGTGATTATTATTTTCATTTAAATATTCCATAATCCATTTTCATCATTAATAATAAAAGAGTTTAATTGAATAATATTTTTTAGATTATTATTTTCATTTAAATATTCCACAATTCATTTTCGTGATTAATAATAAAAGAGTTTAATTGAATAATATTTTTTTTATTTGAAGTTTGTGTTTCTATAGTTAAAGCACTTTTATTTTAAGAGGTTATGAGTTCAATTTTATTGATATTTTAAGCGTGGATTTCCCTTGTACAAATATTGTTAGCCTTTGGTGGAATAAATTTTCCTAAATGTATTTGGAGTTAGGTTCTATTAATAAACCCATAAAAAATGATTCCTTTAAATAAATATTGAACAAATTATTTGTAAATTAAATCTAACATATATTCAATTTAATTAATATATGTATATGAAAATTCTTAAATATTCTTAATTTGAAAAGGGTCATAACTAATTGTGGGGTTACAATGTTGGACAAATGGTTTATGCATTCAACATGTGGACTACTCCTAGGTTAGACTTCCCTAAGGTTATGCTCGAGGAAAATCCCATTGATCAAGGTTCCTTCCTTTTTCAAATAGAGATATGGAGTTTTTATTTTTATTTTTCCTTTTTGGATAAAACTTTATGGAAATAATTTTGATTGTGGATCTCATGTGATTTGTATAAATTAAATTTAGATGGAAAGTACAACCATCTTTCCTGTTAGTCACTTATATAAAAAAATCAATTAACAAAAAAATATTGTATTATTATAAAAGTGTTAACTAATTAATATTTCATTTAAAAATAAAAAATAACCTTAATTAAAAAATAAATAAATTACTATCAGCTAACATATATTTATCTTAATTTCTCATCTACCCAACACTAAGAGATATCAAATTTACGAAAATACAAACTTCTTTTGAGTGTAAAACTTGAGAAAAAAATTGCACTTCAAGAAATTGTATTCCTCTAGATTCTTGGTAAATCCATTGTTGAAATATTAAAATGGATTTATGCTAGTTTAAAAATAATATATATATATATATATATATATATATATATATATATATATATATATATATATATATATATATATATATATATATAGCGTTGACATTAAAATATTTTATATATGTATGATTCGTATTTTCATATTAAAATGCTTATACATGCTCCCTCATAGTCGACAGGAGTTAAAAAACATATATTTATAGGATATAATCAATCTCTTTCTTTCTCTCTCTCTCTCTCTCTCTATATATATATATATATATACACACACACACACACACACACACAAACACATTGAATTAGTTTTGTTATTAAATATTGAAGGAATTACAAATCTCCCTCCTACATCAAATTAGAAAGGACCTATTAATGGAATAAGAAATTTTCATTCTTTCTCTCTCCCCAAATATATGACTCTAATATTTTTTATTGAACATGCATATTGAGATATTTTATTTGTACCTCACATTATTTCTATTTTGATTGAACTTAGATCTAATTATAGCTATTCTAGCCTTGACTTGGAGGATAAGTGTGGTTTGAGTAAGGAATTACATGCAAAATCTTGGTTAGTGTAGTTGGCTACCTGTTTCTCCTGCAAATCTTCCATAATTTTCCAGAGCCATACAATTTCCTTTGTTGCTTCAGGTGTTGCCATATATTCTACCTCAATTGTGGAACCTGGTGGAACTGATTATTTGTGTGATGTCCAGGAGACAACTCCTAATCCAAAAATCATAACATAATCTAAAGTAGATACGCCAGTTTCTTTATCTCCATCAAAATCTGAATCAGAGTATCTAATCAAGATGAAGTCATCCACCTGTGTATACATGAATCCAAAGCCTTGAGTTCCCTTTAAGTACTTTAGAAGTATTTGTGTAGCAGACCAATGACCCTAACAAGGCTTTTAAATAAACTTAGATAGGATTCCAACAACAAATGAAATGTATGGTTTAGTAGCATATAGGTAGTTGAGACCTCCTATGAGTTGTTTGTACTTTGTTTCATTCTATAATTCTTTTCCTTCAATGGATGTGAGCTTTAAATTATGTTCCGTTGGAGTAGTGAAAGGATTGCGCTCAACCATGCCAAATTTTTCAACAAGTCTCCAATGTACTTCTTTTGAGAGAGGAACATAAACTTCAGATGTTGGGTTACTTCAATACAAGGATAGTAGTGAACATATCTCAAATTTATCATTGAAAAACCTTTCCTCAAATCCTTCTTCATCGATACAATGCAATTTTCATTTTTCCCTGTCATCAGAAGATCATCTACATACCCCACGTGATATACCACTAATTCTCCAACTTTCTTGACAAACAAAGTTGCATCATCAAGATCATAGTGTGTGAAATTGAGTTTCAGAAGATGCTCAATCAATTTCTCATACCAGGCTCATCGTGCTTGTTTAAGGTCAAACAAGGATTTGAAACGATTGCATACTTTGTGTTCTTCACCCTTCACAACAAATCCTTTTGGTTGAGACACAAATTTATTATATTTCAGGTCTCCATTCAACAAATCGTTTTTTACATCCATTTGATGGATTTCCAACCATTTTGAGCTTCGAAGTAAAATATAGTATGGATGGAAGCCCATTTTGTTGTGGGGGAAAAGTATCCTCATAATTTATCCCTTCGTTTTGTACAATTTTCTTTTTCCACGAGCCTAAATTTATGCCTGTCAAGTGAGAGATATGATGTAACACCATCCTCCCACATCTACCCAAGTACCCAAACAACCAAGATAAATATGCAACAAGAGACTACTATGATTGGATTCAAACTCCTATGTGACCTTAAGGAGATTAAATCAACAGAAACATAACATATAGACCTTCCACTTCAGCTATAGGACCCTTGAGAACCATGCCAACACTTCAGTTAGCCTGCCCCTCAGTCCTGTTAGTGTAAGTCTTGTTAGCCTGTCACCTGGATAAAATGTGCTTTTATTATGCTTGTTAGGGTGTCAAGTCAAATTTTTGTCATTTAAGTTAATCTTCAAATAAAAATTTGGTCATTGGTTGTTGTGTCTAGGTCACTTCTGCTCCTTTCACTTATTCATGGTCTTCATCACTCATCATGGTCATTGTCTTCTTCAAGGTATAATATCTTAATTTAAGTGTCTTGGGTCATGAAATGGTTAAATTCCTCATTTTAGGCCATGGTGTAGGGTTTCACTCCATGTGTCATCATGATAACATATGTAAGAAAAAAAACATGTCCATCATGTGATTCAGTGGGTAAATGGAGTTAGCAGCTTAGGGAAAGAAAAATAAAGGTAAAGGTAATGTTTTATTTCGAATAAGACAATGTTGCAGTACACTACGTCGCCTCAACATTCCTCATAACCACATGTTTGCTTCAAAATATATTTTTGACCAAATGGAGAAGAATTTTACAAAAGTGAAAGAATTTTTTGTCCATTATAGTCCAAGGAACAAAATACTCCTTCATTTATGCACAGGTGCTATCATTTGAAAGAAATTCCTGAAATACACTTGCTATGGGAGAGTTGCTGCACTTCTGGACAACTTGAATTCGTGACAGCTTTTAGGGGGTTTAGTGCAGGTGTTGGCAATGATTAAGGACTCTATTGTGTAACCGACATCCTAAGCTTTCCAATGGTACCTTCAGATCATGATTTGGATTAGTGTAAGGCATCAAAACATGCTCTAAAAGTTGGAGCTTCTCTTTTGTCAGAGACACCCTAGGTTTTGGAGTGACCTTGGGAAAATCAATTTTTCTCCATGATGGAGTGTCCAAATTGCATTCTTGAGGAGTCTATCGTATAGAAAACTTCAAGATATTTCTAAAGAGCCATCACAATCTCAATTCGGAGTAGATTAAGGCCTCCAAAAGCATTTTGGAAAACCAGAGTTGCAATCAAGAAGATTGCGCTGTGCTTGGGTGTTGCACTCAGGAACACTGCGTTGCGCTTGGGCCAGAGTAGCTAAAATTGCCTAAAACTCACCCAAACTCAATTTTTAAGCTTGCTCACTTGTTTTATTACAATCCTAAGCTGAGATACAAGTAAGTACACCAGCTTACTTACCTTTTTAATTTGCAAAATCAATTCATGCCAAAGCTTTCTTCAATTAGGGTTTTTCAGTGAATTTCTCATGCAAAAATGATAGGGTTGATGATGGCCATTTTCCATTCTTGATTTTTAACATGTAAAATCTTACCCTACATCTTTATACATGTTTGATATGCCATGTATACCACTCAATCAACCTCAGAACATAGATTTACCTCACTAAGATTGAAACCCTAGTTCATTCCTAGGGGTTTTGGGCACTTTCCCTAAAAGCTTTGTTTTTTCCCTTTTACAAGCACATTGTTCCTTCATTTCTCTTCCACTCATTTTCATAAGTTTTCCATAATCCATATTCACCTCTTTAAAACCTCCTTTACCATTTTATCAACTCCACCTACCCATCATTTCATTTTTCACTCATCACTCACTATTTTTTCCTCTTTCCTATCATCTAGGGTTTCAAAAATGAAATGAGATTGCTTCACCAAGCCATCACCAAGACACATTAGAACAACCTATGGAAGTAGGTTTATCAAACAAATCAGAGGAGGTTCCCAAGGAACCTAGACCTGAGGTGACAAAAACATACCAGAGATGAAAAGGACTTGTGTTTTCTTCTCATGGTGAGAAAGGGGCCAAGCCTTCTTCATCAACAAAATAGGGATTGACAACAAAGGATAAAGACATAGTTGACCACGAGTTTGAGTTTATTGATTTATAGGGGGAAGACTAGACTTCAATCATGCAATAGACAATCAGAGAGAAGGAATATCAAATCAAGGAGCTAGCAATCAATTTGGAAAGAGAAAAATATGTTACATCAATCCTTGAATCGGAAAACAGTTAGCTCAAAGCAAAGGAGTTGATCCTAGAAAAGGAAAAAGCCAAATTATTGTAGCAAGTTGGAAAAGGTAAGGAGATCATGGAATCAAGAAAGCCTGAAGCATCAGAGGGAGAGGAGAAAGGAAAATACCAAGAACAAGAGGCCTCAAGAAAGCTTTGCAAGAAGAGCAAGAACAAATTCTGCTGAACGAGGACCTTGACCTAGAAGATAGGATTGCCCTAGAGGTTCATCAAGATAAGGAATATTGGCTAGATAGGGTAAATGAACACTTGGAGAAGCTCCTTGAGAAGGAAAATAGGGATAATCAGTTGCTTAGACACATGGCACACCACTACCAAGCTCAAAACATGATCACCAATGTCAAAGTAAAGCAACTTGAAGATAAGCTCAAGGAGGCCAAAAAAGACCCAAAGGATGAGGGGAGCTTAGAGATGATTTGCATCATTGAAGCTATAACAAACATCTTTTTACAACTTCCCTCCAATTTTGAGCAACTTCTGAGCATTTTGAGTTTTTTGAGAAATTTTGGTCTAAATTCAGAAATTCAGTTGCTCCAGAAGCACAGCGCCTTGGCACTGCACTTTTTCCTTAGGACTCGATTTGAGGAAAGGTATCCATTTTTGGAAAGCTCTTGCCATCCTATAAAAACCCATTTTCTCATATTTTGCAGAGGTGGCTCATTTTTGGAAAAAAAGGAAAAAAGGTAACAAAAAACTAGCATTCTGGACCATTTTTTGACAGGCACTACGCTTCTAGAGCGACCTTAGGAGAATGGATTTTTGAAGGCCTTCCCTTCGTCTAAGTTCAGAAATTCAAACTGTTCTGGAAACTAGACTTGAAGGGATAGTTGACAGGTCTCTCAGTTTTGTATTTGGACCCCTAGAAGGCACCTAAAAATCAGCTCAAAGTCAGTGCTGCACTTCTGCACTTTTTTGTGTTTCAAATTGTAAATTACACCGTTTAAATTTCTAGTTTCTAGTTTGACTTAGTCAAAGTCAAGATTCAGTATGTAATGGCACTATTTTCAAGGCTAGGTGATGTAGGCATGAATAAATGTACATCATAGGTTGTTTTTGATGTTTATGAGGCCTCATAAAAGAAGCAAACTCCTAAACAAACTCTCCATGAAGTGTTCGAGTTTCACCTTCTCACTCTCACCTGTTGGTTGAGAGAATCTTGGAGTCAGTTCCCCCACCAAGGAATTCGACTCCTAAAGGTGGGAAAGTGGTCTAGAAGAGTCTATATGTATCATTTCTCCTCAGGAGAAGAGGGTTGAACTTTTTGTGAAGGAAACTTGCATGTAATCATCTTTTCAGCTAATACAGTGACAAGTTGCAGCTATTTTCAAGGAACTCTAGCCCAGTGAGTTCATGGTGCCTGTACTTCATTATTTTAGTTTTCTAATGGTCTAAAAATATTTATCTACATTATATATCTTCTTTCTATGGATTCCTTATAGTAGAATACACATAATTCTTGTTTTTCAAGCTTTGTTATTTGGTTTTCATAGTTATGTGTATGTCTCCCTAAGCGAATGAAATCATGTTTATTTATGCTCATTAGTTTCTTCCACACTATATCCTCTATAATACACTGACAATATTCAAAATACACCATGGCTTCTGATATCTAGCTCCTTCTCTTATTTTCTCCTGCACTCCTACAACCTAGACCTATTTGTGGCTCCAAACCTTAAGTTCAACAAACCCTAAAAACCAAATTTTCACAAACAAACAAACAAATACACATATCTAGCTTAAAATTCATTCGCTTTAAATTCATATCACTGATAAGAGACTTAGTGTTGAAATGTGGCAACAAGAATATTCCAATTTAATTTGTTCTTAAATTAAATTGTGAATTAACACTGAATTTAGTCTTAACAGCTACTTGGAAATAATTAATTAATTCATTTTGAATTAATTAGTTGGAGAAATTCAAGTTAGAAGTCTTTCTGAAGTCATGGAAGAGTTATCCCTTAAAATAAGGAGATAAGATTGAGTTATATTTGAGTGGTAACTAGTTAACTCAGTTTACTAAGTTAAGTCTAGTTAAATTAGTTCCAAACTGTTTAAGGAACTAATAGAGAGTTAACAGTCAGTTGATGCATGCATGCACTCAACTAGTGTACTCCAGTTAACTGAAGAGTCCCTCATCATAAAATCATGCATGTCTATTCTGAGAAAGACCCGGTTGAGATTAAAGACAAGGATAGTGTACTATCAGTTGCATGTGTTTTCTTATAAAGAAAACTCATGCATGCAGTCAATGAATCATTCCTTGAGGATTGCATAGTTCTGATAGTGTGTGAGAGAGTTTTCCACTTGGTTGAGGGAGATCATCCACTTGGTAATAGGAGAATCATCCCAGAGGAACATTGCAAGGAAATAGGAGCTTGGAGGGTAGAGAGGAAGGCATGAGAGAAGCCAATATTTCCTGTGAGCATCTGTGAGGATTGTAATGAGAGTTGGCTAGCTGTGAGAGCTAAGGCTTTGTATAATTCCTATGTATTTCCACCTTGTATGATAATATAGATAGTGGGGTTTTTAGCTGAGGCTTTCCCCAAAGTATTTTCATGTGTATTGTGCATTGATTCTTCTTCTTCTGGTTATATTGTTCAGCTCGATATTGAAGCTTCCACAAATTGATAGCAGAAGTAGGTTATAGTATTTTGCTTTGATTTATATTGCATTATCGGGTTAACCTACCATCAGATTTTCCACATGGTATCAGAGCTAGATTTGTAGCTGGATTTGTAGAAATTTTTTGCAGGATCTCAGAGCTGTGAATAGTATCCTGAGAAGAGAATTCAAAGTTTGAAGTTCGAGGTTGCAGGTGCAAATCGAATTCAAATCATAATTCAAGGTTGGCCAATGGCATTCTATGGCTTGAGACTCAAGTATGCCTTGGAAGGTAGCTCGAATTACACAACATGGAAAGATAGAATGGAGGTTGTATTAGAAGACAATGGCTTAAAGGAATTCATTAATCAAGAAATCCCAAATCCAGCTTCAACTAATGCACAAGATTTGGGTGAGTGGAAGAAGTGTGTGGTGAAGGTGAGACGGATCATCCTTGAGGGAGTTCAAGACCATATTGTCTCGAGTCTACATGGGAAGGATACTCAATTTTCAATGTGGAAGACATTGAAGGACCTCTACCAGAACAGTAGTGACCAGAGGAAATTGGCACTCAAGGATAAGCTTTGAAGAATCAAGATGGAGAAGAGTGATACTATTTCCACATATCTAAACAAGCTCCCCATATGTAGAGATGAGCTTGGTAGTGTGGGAATAACTATTGCCAATGATGATATGGTGAGCCTCGCTCTCCTTGGCCTTCCAAAGAGTTGGAATAGCTACCAGGACTCTGTGAATGGAAGGGAGAAACTACCAGATTGGGAATGACTCTGGTCGGATCTTATGGAGGAGGAGATCAGGAGGAGCACATGAGATGGTTCTTCATCTAAGAATGATGATGAAGAAAATCTGGCCTTAGCAAGTAAGGCAAGGAAAGGGAAGGGGAAGGTTTCCCATTTCAAATTGAATTCTTCTCATGGAGGGAATAAGGGTGACATGTCTAAAGTAAGATGCTTTATGTTGGACACCTAATCCTAAAGGGTTAGCGTGGAAGTTGAATGGACAAAGCAGTCCAAGAGACCTTGGGATCTGAATCCCAAGAGTCACCAATTGTACTATAAATGTGTATCTTATCTTAATAAAAATATGCACTCACTGATTTATCTTTCACATTGTCTTTCTGTCCATGTGAGTTTAACATGGTATCAGAGCCACTTGTTTTTCTGTGGCCTATTATGTGCATGTCAGTCCTGGCCCTCTGCCATATTCTTTTCCAGCGCTCCTGACATGCTGCCGCTGCCTTATAACGCCTCTGCGCCCTCTGTCCTGACACTGCGCTCTCTGCACTGACACTGCGCTCTCTGCACTGCTGAATGTGCGTTTTTGGTGCCTCCGCCCAGGAATACCTAACGCTGCCCCTCTCTGCGCTTGAATATTTGAATCTAACGCTTGCCATCTCTTGGCGTTACAACTGCAATCGTTATGCTCCAGAAACAGCCAGCGCATGGAGGCATGTGGCCCATCTGGAGAAGATATGAAGCCTGAAGCGTGGATGCGTTCATCTGAAGCCTGAAGCGTTGATGCGTTTCTGGTATCGTGACCTGGTGCATTTGAACTGCTGCTTATGTTTTATTAGTTTGATGATATGATGACTGAGTTTATTATGGTGACTGCGTTTTATGAAAAGTATGCTGACTAAGTTTTACTGTAAGAATGGTGACTGCGTTTATTGTGAGAATGGTGTAAGAATGCGTTTTATTGTAAGAAAGAACTGCTCCAAGAAAGAGTTGCGGTGCTTTCACCAGTTTGAAACTACCGTTTGGGAATTCGGCCGCTGCTACTGGGGTTTGGCCGCGTTAAAATTCAATCTCTTCTCCGTCATATTGTGCTTTACCAGAGCCAAAGGTGTAAGCTTGCATTCGTTGGCTTCTTTCAGTACACTACTTACAGTTGATTATATATGACATGGTGCGCATCCGGGGAAAATACGGCATTTATTTACATTGAACTATGTGTAATGCACATTTCTGCTCCAGGATTGGAGAACTTTATCCTCATCTTCTCATGTTGCGATCTTCCATGCTAATTTAAAGCAAAATTTAAAATGCTGTTATTCCTGACTGCTCAGAAGTTCAACAGAAGGAGCTAAATCTCCATTTGCTGCGGCTAGTGCAATTTCTGCCTTAGCTTTTTCAAATCCCATTGCAACAAGATTCTGAATGGCTTCATCATTAATTTGTGTATGTCCCTGACTCATATGTGTAGGGCCTGATTGTTGAGCCTTGCATTTGATGTTACAGTCTCACGAGTGATTATTGGCATCATTGGAGAAGGTGCTTGTGGTTAGCTGCTCCTATCAAGAAGTCTAGTTTGTAGTTCTGTCTCAGAACCAATCCTTGATGTTGATTGAATTTGGGAAGACACAAGCGTCCGACCTCTCCCTGGAAATCTAGGATCTTGCAAAGACTGATTAGGCAAACTTTCGCTCTGTGGCATCCATGAACGGACATTTCTCCAAAAATTACTTAAACCTGCACCACTAGACGCTGGACATGGGAAAGAAGAAAGGAGGTGATGAGCTATTTTTATAGGCGTAAATTTCCAGTTTTGACTCGAAACGATGAAGTGATGTGTTTATGTAGCAGCATATATTCATGCAGAATGCTGGGCGGTGCTGAAAATGTATATGTGCACTAAAGCATTTATCACGAATCGAACTCTCATCATCATCGGTGCCTCTGTTACATTATTCATTCTGTTCATGATTATGCCCTTGCTTCGCTGCGACAGATGTAAATTTATCTATTGATGAAGTCGCCTCTATAACTCGTATGAATCCAGAGAGGGAGACGTTTCATTTGAAATGATCATAAAAAGAAGCAGCATCACCGTGCCCCTTGGTATTATTGTTGAAAGGTGGAGACAGTAATCCCTCATCTCCATCACATAAAGCTGATTGACTCGACATTGTCTTGCTATCCATGTGAGTTTCTGGCATATGCTTTAATCATTGCATTGAATAAGCAAATATTTGGTTGGGGTATTCTATCAAACACTTGGCGCGCATTCTCGACAGTTCTTCGCGTGGAGTACACGTCAACAAGTTTGGAACCTAAAAATGTATCTTTTTCAAATCCATCTGTGATCATACGGGCATGAACTTGCCCCACTGCTTCGATATTTGTATAAATTTCTAACACAGAAGCATAGACTGCAGCGTTGGAATCCACATTAATGCCTCTGTGTCGTGTTCGATTCATCGGCTTTGTTCTCAATTTTTGTGGGTAGTGTTGCTTAAGATGATGAAATAAGCGCGTAACAATATGAATTTGCATGCCATGACGTCTACAGGTTTGAAAAGAGCACGCTAACGACATTGCAGAAGCAATGATAATCTGATATTATGGATAACAGTGTGGCAAGCCATGTGGGGTTTCAAAACTGTGCTGGTAATACCGATCATTAAAATTACTGAAACGGCGGCAATGGCTATTGCAGTGTAAATATCTTTGTCGAATTCAAAGTCTCAGTCTCAGTGTCGATGCTATGAGAGTGAATATACTTATATGTTGTATCCATCTCATCGTGTAACCAAGTTCTCTGCTTCCCAGCTACTTTTTCATTACAGTCTGTTGGCCAAGATGTTTTTTTCTGTGTAATTTTGCGCACAATATGTTCATGGAAAAAATATGTCATATGGTATGAAATTGTATGGTATATGGAAGTATATTGAAAAGCTACATACTTGAAGATTTTTTTTTGAAGACAAAGTGGTACACCAATCATTTTTTTTCAGTCAAAATGGATAGAATGGGTGTTGTATTAGAATTGCTGAACACTCTAATACATTCTACCACGGACAATACAATTATGATTGATAAAGCCATTGTCGCAAACATTCAAATCTGTTTGAAAAATGTACAAGAAAATATTGAGTTTTTGCAGCTGGAAACAAAGCTACAGCAGGAAGAATTACACCAGTGGAGTCATCATTCTGAACCTGTTTCTGTTCAGAACAATGAAGCAGACTCCCATAAACAGCAAGTCAATAATGTTACAGTTCATTCAGATAAAGCAGCAAAGTTACATGCAGATGCAGAGGTTCATTCTGCACTTCCCAAGCCCATCATCAGACCTTGGGAACAGCTTGTCCACAACAAGCACAGAACTGGTCTTGGATATGACAAGGACTTGTCCTTTCATATTCCAGACTATGCCAAGCCCATTCAGTTTCAGAGTGCTGGTTTCATTAATGACGGTTCACCTGCTCCTAATGACAGTTCAGCTTCAACTGTTCCAGACTCTGCCCCTCTTCCACAGCAACAACAACAACAGATCGTGAAATGCCAACACTGTGATCGAGTTGGCCATTTGAAAGATCACTGTTTTGATCTTCATCCATGTAAGCACTGTCATAAAACCAGCCATTCTTCACACAGATGCTTCAAAAACAAACGTCCTGCAAGAACAAAGATTCATCTTGGATGGATCGCTTCTTGGCAATGGGCATCAACAGCCAAGAAGATATTCCAAACACATGTCAGAACTTGTTCCAGAATATTAAACAGTCTTGCAGTTGAGTTTTCTCCATCTTCTCACCTTGTATCTGACAGGGGGGAAATGATGGCCATCTACAAGCTTCAAAGTCACATCAAGCGAGCCTGAGCCACAACCTGCCACACCAGTTTCAGAGTTGTAGCCAGAGACAAAGATGCCCGTGAACAGATTGAGAACACTTCCTCTAGCAGAAGACACCAGCTTCTTGCCAGTTTTGGAAGAGTTCAGGAATTGCATTAAGCATTCCAGAGTTGTTGGTTATCCTTAAACCATCACAAGTTGAGACTTCCCTTTTCAGGTTGAAGTTTTACCTTTTATGCGGGGTGAGACCTCCCTTTCATGGTTGAAGGTTTCCCTCTTTAAAACAATAGGATCACTTCCTCTAGCAGAAAACTTCAGTTTCTTGCCAGTATTGGAAGAGTTCCGGGAACTGCACTAAGCGTTCCAGTGTTGGTGGTCATCCTTAAACCACCGCCCTTTTTTACCAACATTTCATAGAGCACATTCAGCCTAGTGCTGCCATGTATTTTTTGCACATTTTGTATTACAGCTCTCTTCTTGGACTCATACATAACCCTTCGGATTAAGGGGGGGAATGTTGGACACCTAATCCTAAAGGGTTAGCGTGGAAGTTGAATGGACAAAGCAGTCCAAGAGACCTTGGGATCTGAATCCCAAGAGTCACCAATTGTACTATAAATGTGTATCTTATCTTAATAAAAATATGCACTCACTGATTTATCTTTCACATTGTCTTTCTGTCCATGTGAGTTTAACACTTTAATTGTCATGAGATGGGAAATTATGCAACTAATTGCCCATAGAAGAAGTCCAAGAAGGGATCCTCAGAAGGATTGGAAGGTGAGGCATTAACCTCTCAGTTCGAAATGGACTTTACCCTCATCGCATGCATGGTGTTATCGATGATGGGTTGTGTCTGGTATCTTGATAGTGGAGCCTCATTCCACATGATCGGTGATAAAAGTTTATTCAGTGCCTTGGAGGAGAAAGACCTCAAGATGCGCATAGAGATGGGTAATGATGGAAGTTATAGTGTTTCAGGAGTGGGAATGGTTGCTTTTTAGAGGGAGCATGGAGCTCCTCTCACCTTGAAAAATGTGATGTATGTGCCTAGACTGAAGAAGAACTTGGTATCGGTAGCGATGTTGGAGGAAAAAGGCTACGATGTTGTCTTCACTAAAGGAAAGGTGTTCCTAAGACACATAACCAGGTCAGACCAAGAGGATAAGGATTCAGGTGAAGAATCTATATAAACTAGAGGTAGATGATTGTGCAACATTGAGTACGAAAGAAAAATTGGTGCAAAGCCAAGAAATTTTCGAGTTGTGGCATAGGTGGTTGGACCATTTGCATCATGGGGCTTTGAAGATAAAGCAACAAATATCTAAAAGACTTCCCAAAGGTAAACTTGAACAAGTTGACACATGCAAAGGTTGTACCTTGGAAAAGTACACCAAGTCTTCCTTTCATGATCGAGACAATCGAGCAGAGGCTATCTTAGAGCAAGTTCATACATATGTGTATGGACCATTCTCGATGGAATCCACAGCGGAGCAAAGGTATTATGTGATTTTCATTGATGACTATTCTCGTAAATGGTAGATTTATTTCATGTAGAAGAAGGACCAAACTTTCACAAAGTTTCGTGAGTTCAAAGCTTTGGTCAAGAAAGAGTCAGGGAAAAAGATCAAGGCCTTGAGAAGTGACAATGGTGGAGAATATGTCTCTCAAGAGTTTAAGGACTTCTGTACAGCCGAAGGAATTAAATGAGAGTTGACAACATCTCATAACCCACAGTAGAATGGGGTGGCTGAGAGGAAGAACAGAACTATTGTAGGAGCAACACGGGAAATGCTGCATGACCAAGGCCTACCACTTCACTTGTGGGCTGAGGCATGAAACACAATGATCTATTTGCAGAATATAAGTCCGCATCGCGTACTTGGGATGACGACACCAGAGGAAGCTTTCTCCGATAAGAGACCAAATGTGGGCCACTTCAAGATCTTTTGCTCATCGGTATATTGTCATGTGACAAAGGATGCACAGAAGAAGCTTGAGCCTTCAACAGAGTTGGGGATATTTGTGGGGTACACTAATACACCTCAAAACTATCCGGTGTACTTGCCTACCAGTTGGAGGACAGTGGTTTGAAGAGATCTCAAGTTTGATGAGCAAAAGGCCATGCAATTTTCCCTTGAGAGGGAGCTCCAACTACAGGCCGTGGAGGAACTATTGCTTCCTAAGGAGGAGGAACCTTAGACTGATGCAGATCAGTCACATTTAGAAGTCCTAGGAGTGGAGACATCCACTCAAGTAGAGTCTTCCAGAGATGGATGGAAGCGCACAAGAGAAGCTGACATATTGTTGGAGGATACGAGAGAGAATGTGGGAGCACCATCTTCTTAGAGCAAATAGAGGAAGTCACCTGAGAGGCACACTAGATACATGGCCCTTGCTGGGGAATGTGTTGAGACCGAGCCATCTTCCTTTGAGGAAGTAGTGCAACAGCCGATTTGGGTTGATGCTATGGTGGAGGAGTGTGACTCCATAGTTCGTAACAGTGTTTGGGAGGTGGTTACGAGACCGAAGAACAATTCAGTTGTGAGTTCCTGTTGGCTTTACAAGGTAAAGCAAGCTACTGATGATGGGAGGATCATGTTGCTGCAATATATTTCAACAAAGGAGCAAGATGCTGACATTTTGACAAAGGCATTGTCAAAGTGTAAATTTGAGTTCCATAGAGACAGGGTCAGGGTGGCAGATAATCTCTTTCTTTTTGAGAGGGAGTGTTGAAATGTGGCAACAAGAATATTCCAATTTAATTTGTCCTTGAATTAAATTGTGAATTAAAATCGAAATTAGTCTTAACAACTACTTGGAAATAATTAATTAATTCATTTTGAATTCATTGGTTGGAGAAATTCAAGTTAGAATTATTTCTGAAGTCATGCAAGAGTTATCCCTTAAATTAAGGATATAACATTGAGTTATGTTTGAGTTGTTATTAGTTAACTCAATTTACTGAGTTAAGTCCAATTAAATTAGTTCCAAACTATTTGAGAAATTAATAGAGAGTTAACAGTCAATTGATGCATGCATGCACTCAACTAGTGTACTCCAGTTAACTAAAGATTCCCTCATCAAAAACTCATGCATGTCTATTCTGAGAAAGACCCAGTTGAGATTAAAGACAAGGATAGTGTACTATGAGTTGCATGTGTTTTCTTATAAAGAAAACTCATGCATGTAGTCAAGGAATAATTCCTTGAGGATTGCATATATTTGATAGTGTGTGAGAGAGTGTTCCACTTAGTTGAGGGAGATCATCCACTTGGTAATAGGAGAATCATCCCAGAGGAATAGTGCAAGGAAATAGGAGCTTAGAGGGCAGAGAGAAGCCAAGATTTCATATGAGCATCTGTGAGGATTGTACTGAGAGCTGGCTAGTTGTGAGAGCTAAGACTTTGTATAATTCCTATGTATCTCCACCTTGTATGATAATACAGATAGTGGGGTTTTTAGCTGAGGCTTTCCCCAAAGTATTTTCATGTGTATTGTGCATTGATTCTTCTTCTTTTGGTTATATTGTTTAGCTCGATCTTTAAGCTTTCGTAAATTGATAGTAGAAGTAGGTTATAGTATTGTTATTTGATTTATATTGCATTATTGGGTTAACCTACATACAAATTTTCTACACTTAGATAGATCCCTCTCATGCTCAGTAGGGCTAGCTACTAAGTTGAAGTGGTTTGAGGTTACCCTTCTCGATTTCCATTTTAGCCTAGGAGATTGTAAGGACTAACATTTTTGGCACTGCTACCGGGGTACGAAAGAACATATCCTCCCTGGGAAAGAACGACAAGGATCAAATCTGATTGCTAATGGTGAATAGTGATCAAACACAAGAAAGGGGGTGCATCTTTCACCCAATGACTCCAATGTCGAAGAATCCAAAGGTTCAGAAATTTCATGGCGACTCCACAGATAAAAAAACCAATAGTTTGAAGAATTTCTTCGTGTCTTAATTGTTTTCAAGATGGATTCAACTGCTCAAAGGTATGCTCCTATGAATCAAGCTCATATTACTATTTTTCCAAATCAAATTTCTTGTATAGATTGGCAAACAGGGTTGCCAATGTTTAAAGGTCAGTATGGAGAAGATGGTAGTTTGCATTTGGTCAAATTTTATTTTCATATTCACAGATTAAAGGCTAAGTTTCCTGAAGATTGTCTGATGAATATTTTCATGGCTACCTTGGAGGAAATGGTGAGGAAATGGTATGAGAGTCTACCATCTGCTAGTTTATATTCTCTAAAGGATTTTCATTCAGTTTTCTTTCAACATTGTCAAAGCTGCAATTTTTCCTTATTAATGATGGATAGCTGTTGTGAGATTTCTGAAAATTTTATTAAATTACTTGAAAATTCGTATGGGGATGAAGAATTTATGGAAGAAGATATATTAGAAGCCCTTTATGATTTTTCCTCCCATCAAGAATCATCAGTTTCCTCCTTGAATGAAACAGACTGGGATCAAAACAGAGAAAGGCCTACTCCTGATCTTGAAAATGAAAATTACCAAGCCAATGTTGATTTCTATAAAACTCAGATGTCTCCTCTGCCTGAAGATGAAATTGATCAACTTTTGAAAAAACATGTTACAGACCAAGTTAAGGCAGGTTTGCAATGCTCACACAGTCAAGATTGTGTGAGTGAAATTTCTTCCATTATTGAAAATGAAAATCTGGATTTAAATGATGACAATCATGAGACTAATGAAACTATACATGAAGTTGTTGTGAGTAAGCCAATTTGTGATGTAGATTCCCTGCAAGGAGATCAGCTAACAAAGGCTGTTTTCTTTCATGAAAAGGATAGAGCTGACTTGTTTAATAATCTTGAAGAATGTGTTTTGTTCAAGGATGATTTAGACTATGAAATGGAAGAGTATGAGTCTGAGATAGACAGTATGCTATAGATAGAATCATAGTTACTAATGCTTGAGAAATTTGCAGCCAACACTCACGTGGCAAAAAGTCATATTTCCCTATGCCTTCCTATGTATTAACAACCAAGTATTCTTTTAGATCAAAATGAAAGGAGTACTTGTATTTTTGTTAGATTTCACAACAAGGTAACCTTTCTGATTTTTAAGGATCCTTACACTGATTTGTTGTGGCCATCTGGGAAGATGACTTTTCTTGTATTTATGGATAATGAAGACATCTTCAGTGGACACTCGGAGTTGCCTAGATTTTGTTTGTTCTACCTGCTCAAGTAAAGTACAAGTATAATTTAAGTAAGTAGCCATTTGCTGGATTGGTTACACTGGAGGGATCATTACACATGATTGTATATACATCTTCAGCAGGAGGGCAGTTATCATCAGGATTTGAATCCCGAGGTGAAGGCCCTAAGATCCCGATGGTTTGCTGCCATAAGTAAGTTCAGTCAATATGTTTTTGATAATCAAGTCAGTCAGTTTTTAGTTTGAGTTTAGTCTTTTCATTCTGACTCCATTGCCCAATGGATAAAGCTACTTGGTCTACAGTGTTCTTGACACCTCCAAGGAGTTGCCATCCCCAGTTGGAGCTAATGTTAGTGTCAGTCTTCTTAGCCTATCACCTGGATCAAATGTGCTTTTACTATGCTTGTTAGGGTGTCAAGTCAATTTTTTGTCATTTAAGTGAATCTTCAAATAAATATTTGGTCATTGGTTGTTGTGTCTAGGTCACTGTTGCTCCCTTCACTTACTCATGGTCGTCATCACTCATCATGGTCGTTTTCTTCTTTAAGGTATCATATCTTCATTTAAGTGTCTTGGGTCATGAAATGGTTAAGTTCCTCATTTTAGGTCATGGTCTAGGGTTTTACTCCATGTGTCATCATGATACCATATGTCAAAACAAAAATAAAGGCAAAGACAATGTTGCAGTACACTACCTCGCCTCATCATTCCTCATAGGGACATGTTTGCTTCAAAATATATTTTTGACCGAATGGAGAAGAATTTTACAAAAGTGAAAGATTTGTTTATCCATTATCATCCAAGGAACAAAAACCTCCTTCATTTTATGCACGTGTGTTATCATTTGAAAGAAATTCCCAAAATACACTTGCTACGGGAGAGTTTCTTCACTTCTAGAAAGCTTGACTTTAAGACAGCTTTTCAGGGGTTTGGAGCAGGTGGTGGTAGTGCTTAAGGACTCTATTGTGTAGTAAACATCCTAAGCTTTCCAATGGTACCTTTAGATTATGATTTGGATTAGTTTAAGGCATCAAAACGTGCTCTGCAAGTTGGAGCTTCTCTTTTGTCAGAGACAACCTAGGTTTTGGAGTGACCTTGGGAAAAACAATTTTTCTCCTTGATGGAGTGTCTAAATTGCATTCTTGAGGAGTCTATCATATAACAGACTTCAATAGCATACCAACTAGCTATCAAGCTCTCAATCCAGAGAAGTTTAAGGCAACCAAAAGCGGTTTGGAAAATTGACGGTGCGTTGTGGAAGAGTGCGCTGTGCTTGGAGGCTTGGCACTACGCTCAGGAACACTGCGCTACGCTTGGGCCAGAGTAGCTAAAATTTCCTGAAACTCACCCAAAACCAACTTTTAAGCTTGATCACTTGTTTTATTTCAATCCTAAGCTGAGCTACAAGTAAGTACACCACCTTACTTACCTTTTTAATTTTCAAAATCAATTCATTCCAAAGCTTTCTTCAATTAGGGGTTTTCAGTGAATTTCTCATGAAAAAGTGATAGGGTTGATGATGACCACTTTCCTTTCTTGATTTTTAACATGTAAAATCTTACCATACACCTTTATACATGTTTGATATGCCATGTAAACCACTCAATCAACCTCAGAACATAAATTTACCTCATTAAGATTGAAACCCTAGTTCATTCCTAGGGGTTTTGGGCACTTTCCCTAAACGCGAACTACCCATCTTGAACACCTCCCATTTATAGATGTGGAAAATCATGGTCATACGACAAACGTCGACGTGGGAATAAATGGAGAGAATGAAAGAATGCAGCTATTGTACGAGTGTTTCCTCGTTATAATTCAATTCCTAATCATAAAGATGACAAGTTTTTAGAATTTTGTTGATCGAAGTTGATATTATAAAAGACCTTTCGTGATCTCCGTAGAGATATAGGTCACAAGTGATGAAATAGTTCATAATTGGGAAAACTTTCGATACAATCCATGGCATATTAATTGTAATCCATTACCTCCAATTCAAACAGTTGAATTTGATGAAGTTCCAAATCCACCTACAAATTCTAGGAAAAATAAGTGGGAGATCATTTGTGGATTATATAAGAATAAATTTATAAATTATAATGAGATTGAGATGCTTAGACATAAGGATCGTGATGTTATGCATAACTTGATCAAAAATTTTGTGGATGAGGAAACTTCTAATCGTGCTATTCATTTCATATCTTAAAATAAAAAGTTGAATATGATTCATACTAACCAACATTTGATGTCTTATTCCTTTAAATGTTTGGGAGTTAAAAAAAGAATAGCATTTGATATTATCCTTGACCATTATAGATCAAGGTTGATCCTTTACTTCTGAGAATCCAAGGAACTGCAAGAAAGTCTTATTTTATTGGAGCTATTAAAAAGGCCCTTGAGATTGAGGCTCTTCCCGAGAAGAGCCCACTACTTCTTTTATCTCCTACAAGGGTTGCAGCTTTTAACATATTTGGAACAACGATTCATTTTTCACTTCAAATCCCAATCAAATAGGTAACTCATCTTCGGGGACCACATTTAATTACCTTGAAAGATGAATTGAATCATGTCAAATATATCCTAATAGATGAAAAAAACTCATTAAATTGACCATGATTATCATCATAGTTCTATAAAATACCTTTTAAGTTGTCATTCTGACATTTTAATTATAGTTAAGCTCTCATCTTACCATTTTTATTAGAGAATGGATCACATGTTGTGCCTCTTTAGATCATTGAGTAACTTCAAACCAAGTACAAGGGAAAACCATTGAAACATATGCACAATTTTCATCCTTGAGACCACTTATAAGACATTCATGGGATAAGGTGTCTATCATACCTTTTGTGAAAAAGCTAATTACTTGAAAGCAGTGATGTAGTCTTTAGATGTACTTGATTGTTTAACCTTGGTCAACTGGCCCAAATGATTAGTATCAATGTCAAAGCATTCGTAAATATCAACAAATTAAGTCGAAGAAGTACATCCACGGTGGGAATTTTTGTTACATTTCCACTATTACCCACACTCTAGATCTAAATATAGGACACCCATGCAAGGACAAGGCCATCAAATGTATTCAAATCTAATTTAGGAAGGCATGGATATCAAGAAAATGAGCTACAATGGGATTTGGGCCGAGATCTATCATTGATAACCGAGGGCATGGATATCAAGTTATGTTTTTACAGTTAGAAAACAAAGAGTATTGGATGCATTATTATATAAGGTTAAAATGATCCATATTATTGCAATGTTCAAGTTGATTATAATGCTCTATATGAGTTACTTGAAATTGCAATAAATGTATCAAATATGATTAATTATGTTACTTTACCAGAGATATACATTGGAGCTGAAAGTTTGCAGTTTTGTGATGTATTAAAAGGCCTAACTACATCTTCTTTTGTGACAAGACCTCTAAATCTACCACAAGAGATTGAACTTATTTGAGCTTGGGAAAATAACCCTAATGTAGAGCAACATAAACATAACACTTTAGATACTTCTTACTTAATATCATTATGAGACATCTTGCTCAAGCTTCTGCTACAGTTTTTGTAAAGAAGAATATGACAAATCTATCGAAAATAATGGAGTTACGAGAGTATCTAAAAAGTCTTCCAAAATCATGAATTGCGGAAAGGTTAATGTGATTTGGAACTGTACTAAGAGGTACACGTGAATATTGGAGCAGTTATGGAATGGCCATATTTGTATAAATTAATGCCCAGTAAAAGTCTTGTAGATCCAGGGGAAGCAAGGAAACGAAGACATCAAAATTTCATTAATAATCCTCATATTGTAGCACAATATTTGAATTTAAGGGATACAATGTTTTGAGATGAAATTTTTGAGCATTTTCATCGAGCTACAGATTTTTGGTGTCGCTATGAATTCCAACATCGTGGATCTCCACACGTGCATGGATTTCTATGGTTAAAAGTACTCCTAACATGGACACTTTGAATTGGGATGATCCTCCACAGGTTATGCTTGCTAAAGAATATTTTGATAGATGTGTACATGCAATGAATCCACGTGATTGACATCAAAGAAATATTCAGTTTAGGCTCAATGTTGATGACCACCCTTGCTTAAAGGACATGCAACAAATATTTCAATTTGATCCTATGATTGATGAAGAACTTCTGAATTGTGTTGAGCGTCACATCACTTGCAATGAGAAATCTTGCCTACACAAGAAGGTGGGAAGATTGGTGTGTCAATATAAGGTGCCATGGGATTTATGCGATCATTCAAAACTTTATGTTGATGAGAATTGAGAAAAAAAGTATGAACCAAGAAGAAACGATGATAGACTGAATACACATAATCGTGAAACATTAATGATGTGGAGAGATGATATAGATTGGCAATCTGATCTTTCAAAGCGTATGGTCATTAATTACATAAAAAAATATGCTACAAAGTCTGAAAAAGGATCATAAACATTTCATGATTTGTTGATGCGTGTTTCCTCTATTCAAAATCCAAATGAACCAACAACATGCACATATAAGAGTGTGTTATGTGAATCCATTGTTGACAGAGATATAGATGCATAGGACACACGCCATTTGCTTTTAGAGCTTCCTCTTTCTGAATGTAGTCATTGATTTGTGGTTCTAAATATTGGTTTGAAGGTTTTCAAACAAGTGTGTGTTGATACATATGACAATGACAATGACAATTCTCTTATTGATGCATATATTGAATGACCTACCCATCCTGAACACCTTCCATTGATAGATGTGGCAAAATCCTGGTCATACAACAAAAGTCAACGTGGGGATAAATGGAGAGAACGAAAAAATGCAACTATTGTACGAGTGTTTTCTTGTTATAATTCAATTCCTAATCATGAAGATGACAAGTTTTTAGAATTTTGTTGGTCAAAGTTGATATTATAAAAGACCTTTCCTGATCTCCCTAGAGATATAGGTCACACAACTGATGAAATTGTGCATAACTGGGAAAACTTTCGATACAATCCATGGCATGTTGATCATAATCCATTACCTCCAATTCAAATAGTTGAATTTGATGAAGAAGAAGTTCCAAATCCACCTACAAATTCTAGGAAAAATGAGTGGGAAATCATTTGTGGATTATATAAGAATAAATTTATAAATTATAATGAGATTGAGATGCTTGGACATAAGGATCGTGATGTTATGCATAACTGGAGCAAAAAAATTGTGGCTGAGGAAACTTCTAATCGTGCTATTCATTTTCATACTAACCAACATTCGAAGTCTTATTCGTTTGAATGTTTGGGAGTTAAACAAAGAATAGCATTTGATATTATCATTTACCAATTTAGATCAGGGGTTGACCCTTTACTTATGATAATACATGGAAGTTAAACAAAGAATAGCATTTGATATTATCCTTGACCATTATAGATCAGGGGTTGACCCTTTACATATGATAATACAAGGAAATGCAAGTACAAGAAAGTCTTATTTGATTGGAGCTATTAGAAAGGCCCTTGAGATTGAGGCTCTGTGCGAGAATACCCATTGCTTATTTTAGCTCCTACAGGGGTTGCAACTTTTAACATATCTTGAACAACAATTCAATTTGCACTTCAAATGCCAATAAAAGAGGTAACACGTCTTTGGGGACCAGGGTTACTGACCTTGCAAGATGAATTGAAGCATGTCAAATATATCCTAATAAATGAAATGAGTTTCATTGGAAGAAATTTGCTAAAAAGCATTGACTCTAGACTTCAGCAAGCTTTCACATTGGTTGGTGATTTGGGACAGTTACCACCTATTACTGATAAACCTATATATGCATCTGAATGTCTCATAAAAGAAATATGGAATTCATTCACAAAAGTTGTGACTCTTGACACTACGTTTCGACAATATGGATAGAGCATGAGTTTATTCACTAATTTTCTAATTTTCAATAAAAAAACCCCATACCTTAGAACATTCACAAGAAGGAAAGGAACAAAGTCAACCACAAATCTACTTAACACTAATGTCAAGCTCTCTTGCTAACAAAAAGCCTAAATCTTCTACTTCCTCTATACAGTGTCAATCTAAAGAACAATATAACCATGAAAACAACAACTTTCTCAAATCTCCAAAAACACCCTTAAAAGAAAAAGATACTCCTTTAAAAAAGGAAGCAAATTAAAATATCAAAGAAAAATAACTCCTCCATCACCAAAATAACCAACTTCAGATGCTAAAATGAAAAATATTTCTCATTCAACAATACACACCTTTCATGGAGAAAATCCAATTACCTCCTTTTTTTTTTTTAACTTCAATACCCTACATTGCTTTCAAAAGTATAGACACAGATACACCAAGTGGAAAACATATTCCACACATGGGTAATTTTTATACCAAAGGAACACAAACTGGAATCTTAAGTGGTGAATAAAAGGAATAATAAAAAGCTAAAAATGAGTCAATCTCAAGGGTAAATGCCCTTTCTCTCTTCATTCAATTCAACTTCGAGAATCTCCCAATCCTGGCATTCATCTTCTACGTAGTGATTTGATTCAACTTCGAGAATCTCCCAATCCTGGGATTCATCTTCTACGTAGTCATTTGATTCAACTTCGAGAATCTCCCAATCCTGGCATTCATCTTCTACGTAGTGATTTGATTCAACTTCGAGAATCTCCCAATCCTGGCATTCATCTTCTACGTAGTCATTTGATTCAACTTCGAGAATCTCCCAATCCTCGAATTCATCTTCTACGTAGTCATTTAATTCAACTTCGAGAATCTCCCAATCCTCGAATTCATCTTCTACGTACTCATTTAATTCAACTTCGAGAATCACCCAATCCTCGAATTCATCTTCTCCGTACTCATTTAATTCAACTTCGAGAATCTCCCAATCTCCAACGCTATCCTGAGGTTTGAAATTGACTTCTACGACATCCCCACCCGCAAAAATATGTTCATCCTTCAAATAAAATTCGAATTCGAATTTATCCTTACTGGAAATATCGATTCTTCTGCAATTCTGATGAGCTGCGAAACAATTATCGTTAGAATCTGCGAAAACATCTTCAATGCAGTCCCCATGATCTGCAGTTATATCATCATCCTTTTCTAATTCTAACTCGTGGTTACAGCCTGCAAAATCATCTTGCATTTCGGTATCTCCAGCTGATGCAATAACATCATCATGTACAGTTGTGGGCACTGCAGCAGCACCATTGCGGTCACTATAGGATTTTAAGCCTGTTAATTCTTTGCGAATAAAAAACAACAAATAGACTTGCTGATCTGACAACACCTCCTGTTCGGAGACAGGAGAGACATTCGCATCATTGCAGCAATGCCAGCTATCATCTTCCAGGTTCTTCACATAGGCATAATAATGCCCAGAGTCATGGGAGAATCCTGAATGGATAATGGTGGCGAATAGAATATAATAGTCCGTATTAATATTATACTTCTCCTGGTCAGCACCTGCAGACAAATAATTATCAAGTCCCAAGCGTTGTTTAAAGCTAATATTCCGATTTATTTTAATGCTAGAACCATAATCATCCATAGCAAATCTGTTGAGTTGAATGACCAGAACGTTGGGAGGTTTGAAAATTGACATTTGCATTTGGGCTGGCGTTAAGTTTTTGCAATTTTGGCATCTATAAACATTATCCCCATCTTCCAGCAGCTGTGATGCAAAATAACAAGAGAGCGCCTCTTCCAAGGAAGTTACAGCGTTTGTTAATGGAAGGCTCAGGTCCATAATATCTTCCTTCTCGTTCGACTCACCTCCGCAGAAAATGCACTTCACTTGCCATTGCGTTACACCGCCGAAGATGCTTTTAATAATCCCTTCATCTCCGCCATCTTTTTCACGTACTCTCTGCTGCTTCCACACGTCGTTGCAGGCTCCAATCACATAAGTTAGAAATTCGTGGGCGTCTTCCTGGTTTCCTTTCACAAAATGTTTGGCAAAGAGATTCAAAGAGTTTGTGATTTCACGAGGAGAGTCGCATGATTGGGCAGTGTTGCAGAGAGACCTCACGATGCGTTTCTCCAGCAAGCAGAAAGGGCAGTCATGGTTAGACGATATATTGCAGGAAGCAGAATGTGGATTGGCGCCGAGGCAATGTTCTGCCAAGGGAGGTGTGTAAGTGAGACACTGAAGCACACTGTTGAGATAGCATGTATTGCCAAGATTCATAAGCCCTGTCGGTCGTCTTGCCCGTGCTTCTTTTTCTTGCCCGCCCGACTCCATTGCGCTTGTTACACTGAAGAAGCTGGCTATGGCGTGAGAATCCCCGAGCTGGAGTAGAAGCATTCGGTTATTACTTTGACAATACGAGTGTATTTCTGGCTTAGAACGTGGATTCCTCCTTTATATATAGATCCTTCCTTCCGTTTCATACCAGCCTTGGCCTTGGCCGACCATTAGTGTGGCCCAGTTTTTAGACCCGACACCCACCCAGGTCATAGTTTATTTAATTTGAATTTTGAATCACCTCCACCGAGAGTTAATAATCTTTAACCCCCTCCAAATTTTGGGTTGCCGTGATTATTATTTTCATTTAAATATTCCATAATCCATTTTCAAGAGTTTAAATATTCCATAATCCATTGATCATGGTTCCTTCTTTTTTCAAATAGAGAGATAGAGTTTTTATTTTTATTTTTCCTTTTTGGATAAAACTTTATAGAAATACTTTCGACTTTGGATCTCATGTCATTTGTAGAAGTTAAATTTAAATAGAGAGTACAACCATCTTTCCTCTTAGTCACTTATATAAAACAAATCAATTAACAAAAAAATATTGTGTTATTATAGAAGTGTTAAATAATTAATATTTTATTTAAAAATAAAAAAATATTCTTAATTAAAAAAAATTACTATAAACTAACATATATTTATCTTAATTTCTCATCTACCAAGCACTTCTTTTGAGTGTAAAACTTGAGAAAAAAATTGCACTTCAAGAAATTGTGTTCCTCTAGATTCTTGGTAAATCCATTGTTAAAATATTAAAATGGATTTATGCTAGTTTAAAAATAATTTTGATATATATATATATATATATATAGCCTTGACATTGAAATTTTTTATATATTTATGATTCATATTTTCATATTAAAATGCTAATACATGTTCCCTCCTATTCGGCACGAGTTAAAAAACATATATTTATAGGATATAGTCAATCTCTTTCTTTCTATATATATATATACATACACAAACACATTGAATTAGTTTTGTTATTAAATATTGAAGGTTGCCTACCTCTTTCTCCTGCAAATCTTCCATAATTTTCTAGAGCCATACAATTTCCTTTGTTGCTTTAGGTGTTGCCACATATTTTGCCTCAATTGTGGAACCTGGTGGAACTGGTTATTTGTGTGACATCTAGGAGACAACTCCTAATCCAAAACTCATAACATAATCTAAAGTAGATACGCCAGTTCCTTTATCTCCATCAAAATCTGAATCAGAGTATCTAAACAAGCTAAAGTCATCCACCTGTGTATACATGAATCTAAAGCCTTGAGTTCCCTTTAAGTACTTTAGAAGTCTTTGTGTAGCAAACCAATGACCCTCACAAGGCTTTTAAATAAATCTAGATAGGATTCCAACAATAAATGAAATGTAGTATTCAGGTAGTTGAGACCTCTTATGACTTGTCGGTACTTTGTTGCATTCTATAAATCTTTTCCTTCAGTGGATGTGATTTTTAAATTATGTTCCGTTGGAGTAGTCAAAGGATTGCACTCAACCATGCCAATTTTTTCAACAAGTCTCCAATGTACTTCTTTTGAGAGAGGAATATAAACTTAAGATGCTGGGTTACTTCAATACAATGATAGTAATGAACATATCTCAAATATATCATTGCAAAACCTTTCCTCAAATCCTTCTTCATCGATGCAATGCAACTTTCATTTTTCCCTGTCATCAGAAGATCATCTACATACACCACGAGATATACCACTGTTTTTCCAACTTTCTTGACAAAAAAAGTTGCATCATCAAGATCATAGTGTATGAAATTGAGTTTCAAAAGATGCTCAGTCAATTTCTCATACCAGGCTCACAGTGCTTGTTTAATGTCAAACAAGGATTTAACAAGCTTGCATACTTTGTGTTCATGACCCTTCACAACAAATCCTTTTGGTTGAGAAATAAATTTATTATATTTCAGATCTCCATTCAAGAAATATATTTTTACATCCATTTGATGGACTTTCCAACTGTTTTTAGCTTCTAAGGAAAATATAGTATGGACGGAAGCCCATTTTGTTGTGGGGAAAAAGGTATCCTCATAATTTATCCATTCCTTTTGTGCAAATTTTTTTTCCACGAGCCTAAATTTATGCTTGTCAAGTGAGAGATATGATGTAACACTATCCTCCCACATCTGCCCAAGTACCCGAACAACCAAGATAAACATGCAACGAGAGGCTACTATGATTGGATTCAAACTCCTATGTGACCTTAAGGAAATGAAATCAACAGAAACATAACATATAGACCTTCCACATCAGCTACAGGACCCTTGAGAACCATGCCAACACTTTAAGCAGCCTGCCCCTCGGTCCTGTTAGTGTCAGTCTTGTTAGCCTATCACCTGGATCAAATGTTCTTTTTCTATGCTTGTTAGTGTGTCAAGTCAACTTTTTATCAATTAAGTGAATCTTCAAATAAAAATTTGGTCATTGGTTGTTGTGTCCAGGTCACTACTACTCCCTTCACTTACTCATGGTCTTCATCCCTCATCATGGTCATTGTCTTCTTCAAGGTATCATATCTTCATTTACGTGTCTTGGGTCATGAAATGGTTAAATTCCTCATTTTAGGTCATGGTCTAGGGTTTCGCTCCATGTGTCATCATGATACCATATGTAAAAAAAAAAACATGTCCATCATGTGATTCAGTGGGTAAAGGGAGTTAGCAGCTTAGGGAAAGAAAAATAAAGGTAAAGGTAATGTTTTATTTCCAATAAGAGAATATTGTAGTACACTACCTCGCCTCATCATTCCTCATAGGGACATGTTTGCTTCAAAATATATTTTTGACCAAATGGAGAAGAATTTTACAAAAGTGAAATAAAATTTTGTCCATTATAGTCCAAGGAACAAAAACCTCCTTCATTTTATGCACAGGTGTTATCATTTGAAAGAAATTCACAAAATACACTTGCTACGGGAGAATTGTTGCACTTCTGGACAGCTTGAATTCAAGACAACTTTTCAGGAGTTTGGAGCAGTTATTGACAGTGCTTAAGGATTCTATTGTGTACCAGACATACTAAGCTTTCCAATGGTACCTTCAGATCATTATTTTGATTAGTGTAAGGCATCAAAACGTGCTTTGCAAGTTGGCGTTGCTCTTTTATTAGAGACACGCTGGGTTTTGGAGTGACCTCGGGAAAATCAATTTTCCTCCTTGATGGAGTGTCCAAATTTCATTCTTGAGGATTCTATCATATAGAAGACTTCAAGATATTTCCAACAAGCTATGAAGCTCTCAATTCGGAGCAGATTAAGGCCTCTAATAGTGGTTTGGAAAGCTGGTGTTGCGCTCAGGAAGATTGTGTTGCACTGAGGAACATTGTGCTGCGCTTGGGCCAGAGTAGCTAAAATTGCCTCAAACTCACCCAAAATCAATTTTTAAGATTTCTCACTTGTTTTATTGCAATCCTTAGCTGAGCTATAAGCAAGTACACCACCTTACTTACCTTTTTAATTTGCAAAATCAATTCATGCAAAAGCTTTCTTCAATTAGGGTTTTTTAGTGAATTTCTCATGCAAAAATGATAGGTTAATGATGACCATTTTCCTTTCTTGTTTTTTAACATGTAAAATCTTACCCTACACCTTTATACATGTTTGATATGCCATGTAAACCACTCAATCAACCTCTAAAAATAAATTTACCTCACTAAGATTAAAACTGTAGTTCATTCCTAGGGGTTTTGGGCACTTTCCCTAAAAGCTTTGCTTTTTCCCTTTTACAAGCACATTGTTCCTTCATTTCTCTTCCACTCGTTTTCATAATTTTTCCATAATCCATATCCACTCCACGTACCCATCATATCAACTCCACGTACCCATCATTTCATTTTTCACTCATCCATCACTATTTTTTCCCCTTTCCTATCATCTAGGGTTTCAAAAATGAAATGATATTGTTTCACCCAGCCATCACCAAGACACATCAGCATAGCCTATGGAAGTAGGGTTATCAAACAAATCAAAGGAGGTTCCCAAGGCACCTATAACTGAGGTGACAAAAACATACCAGAGACACTTTTGATAAAGATGTAGAAATTTCTGTTTTCCCACCCCGGTTTTCAGTTTCTCATTATTTCTCCCATATAGTTAAATGCCCTTTCCCATAACCATACATTTAACAAGCTGAAAAAAATAAATTTGCTGAAAACACAAATTCTGGAAATTTTAGAGAATGCTGGAAATTGCAGAAATAAAAATCAGCAGTAATAGACAACGATTAAAACACATTTAAACACTGAGATTTTTGGTCAATGTGACCTTGGAAAAACCCCCTACAACTCTTGGGGAAAACCAGTTTGAGAGCTCTTCTTTATTTCTGAAAATTGCCTTTTACAGTGAGAAATTTTCAGCAAAAAATCAGCAAGCAAATTTACAACTTATCTCTTTTCCCATGCTTCACAGCAAACTGGAAATTACAACAAATAGGACAGCAATAAATGTTGTACAGTCTCCTCAATTTTCGTGCCCATTTTCAGCATTAAATGCTGTTGTATGGCCCTCATTTTTCATGCAGAAAAACCAGAAAAATGCTCCTCGATTTTTGTGCAAACCTCTCCTCGAAAATCGTGCCAAAATCTGCCTTTCACTCTGTGCTGAATCAGCTGTACAAATCTGCTCAACTGCTGCCTTGGAATGTGTGCCAAACTACTGTTTCCTTCTCCTCCCTGCTCAAAATCTCTCTTGCTCTCTTGCTCTCCTTCTCCCAATCTGCTTATGAAAGAATTGAATCGAATGTTATCTTTTCCTCCTTTTCCTCCCTTAATATAAGTCCAAATGGCTTTTGGGTGACCCAAGTGACTTTTGGGTGATCTCTAAATCCAATGGCTGAAATAGATTTAGATCAATGGCTGAGATTAAATGCTCATTTAAATCTCACTTTTATTTTTTAATTCACCCCACTTTAATAAAGACCCACTTAGTCATTTATTTCCAAAGTCACTTTTCCTTTCTAATTTTTCATTGACTTTATAAAAGTCACTTTAAAATTAGACTTAGTAACTTTATCACTTAAAGTCACTTTTAAATTAGATTTAACTTTATAAAATTATAAAGTCACTTTAGGAGAAAAATTAAATTCTTTTGGACATTTTTCCCTAGGCCAAAGATCAAAGCCTAAGGGAACCACCTGTCCTCCGGTACCAAATTTCAACACTCCCTCTTACCGAGGAAGGTGTTCCTCACCACACCCATCTTGTCTCTGAAATAGACATGCTTTCCCCGTGGTAAGGCTTTGGTAAGGATATCTGCAACCTGCTCATCAGTGGAAATATACTCAAGCTTCACAACTCCCTTCTGAACATAGTCTCTGATGAAATGATATATGATCCCAATATGCTTTGACCTGTCATGAAATACTGGATTCTCCGTGAGTTTAATGCAACTCTGATTATCACAGTAAATCACTGAAGGTCTCAACGGCTGACCAAATAAGCCAAACAACATCTTGCGAAGCCAGATGGCCTCACAACTAGCTAGACTAGCTGCCATATACTCTGCTTCCGTTGAACTCAGTGCTACGGACTGTTGCTTCCAGCTGAACCATGACACTACTGCTAAACCCAACCCAAAACAGCACCCTGAAATGCTCTTCTTATCAGAAGCACAACCTGCCCAATCAGAATCAGTGTATCCTGCCAATCTCACTCCATCTCCCTGCCTGTAGTCCAGACCATAATCCACTGTCCCCTGCAAGTATCACAAAATGTGTTTTGCAGCCACCCAGTGAACCTTCCTAGGCTCACACATAAACTGACTCATTGTGTTGACTGCAAAACAGATATCTGGCCTAGTGTTGACCAAATACATCAAGGAACCAATCAGCTGCCTGTACAATGTGGGATCCACCAACTCGGAATCCAAAGCATGAAGCTTCTTCCAGTTGGTGATCATTGGTGTCGACATGGGTCTACAATCCTCCATGTGGAATCTGCTAAGGATGTCCACAATATACTTCCCCTGCCCCAGGAAGAAATGCCCCTCCTCCTGCCACACCTCCAAACCCAAAAAGTAATGCATCAAGCCGATGTCCTTCATCTCAAACTCCATCGCAAGATCTCTCTTGCAGTGCTCTATGAGTCTCTTTGCACCTGTAATGATCAAGTCATCCACATACAACACCCGAATGAGAGGCTCCTCACCAATCACAATAAAGTAAAGGTTCGGATCTGACTCACTCTTTGTGATACCCATCCCCTGCAAATATGTATCTATCCTGGAGTACCAAGCTCTAGGAGCTTGCTTCAGGCCATAAAGGGCCTTCTTCAGTCTGCACACATGGGACTCCTTCCCATGCACCTCAAAGCCCTGTGGCTGCTCAATGTACACGTCCTCCTGTATGAAGCCATTGAGAAATGCGGTCTTCACATCCATCTGGTGGATCTTCCAACCCATCTCTGCTACTATCGATATAATGGAGCGGATCGAAGTATATCGAGTCACGAGAGCGAAGGTCTCCTCATAATCAACTCCCTCTACCTGGGAGAATCCTCTAGCCACAAACCTCGCTTTGAATTTCTCAATGCTGCCATCTGCAGCATGCTTTACCTTGTAAAGCCATCTGGAAGTAACCACGGATTTGCCCTCAGGCCTCGGCACCACCTCCCAAACATCATTCTTCATGATAGAAGAATACTCCTCCTACATGGCCTCTCTCCAGACCTGCTGGCTAGCTGCCTCCTTATAGCTAGAAGGCTCAGAGTCAAGGATGCTGGTAACCATCGCCATATAGCTACAAAACCTCTCAGGTGGTCTACTCTCTTTGACCGGCCTCTTCAGCTCAGCAACAGATGTGGCATCTCTCAAGGTGTCCTAAAGCCACTTGGGCTTTCTCTTCCCTGAGCATGCTTCTCCCATAAGAGAATGAAACTCCTCCTCCTCATCACCATCAGTAGCCTGAACTCTTGACTGTCTGTCTGCTGTCCTCCTGCCTGCACCTGAACCTGTAGAAGCTGAGGCACTGTGTGAACTGTCCATCAATGGACTCCCTAGTGAACTACTCTGTGAACTGCTCTGCATGCTGCTCGAAGCACCACCCCTCTAGCTCGGTGAGCCACTGCTCACTGACGGACCTGACATCCTCATAAATGTACCTCCGGATCCTCCTGATCCCTGCCCACTAGATCTCTGTGACTGACTCAACTGCTGTTGAGGGTCTGGCTGATCCAGATACTCTAACTCCCATGACCTCCTAAAGGCCCTGTTCTCCTCGAACTTCACATCCCGTCTGACAACAACTCTCCTCTGTGCAGGAATGTAAATCCGAAAGGCCTTTGAGGTCTCACTGTAGCCCACAAAGATACCCTTCTCTGCGGTGGGCTCTAGTTTGGTCCTCTTCTCCTTGGGTATATAGGAGTATGTAATGCATCCAAAGATATGAAGATGACCAATATCAGGCTTCTTCCCAGAGAAAGCCTCCTCCGGCGTCATGTGCCCCAAGGCATGATGCGGACTCCTGTTCTGCAAGTAAACAGCTGTGTTGCAGGCCTCTGCCCACAAGAACAATGGCAACCCTTGATCATGTAACATGGCTTTGGAAGCCCCTATGATGGATCTGTTCTTCCTCTCCGCAACCCCGTTCTGCTGGGGGTTGTAAGGAACAGTGAACTCCCTCCTAATGCCTGCCTCCGCACAATAGTCAACAAACTCTCCAAGGGTGTACTCTCCTCCATTGTCCGACCTCAAGGACTTGATCTTTCAACCTGCCTGAGTCTCCACAAGAGCTCTGAACTCCTGAAACCGCTTGAAGACCTCACTCTTGGTCTTCAAAAAATAAATCCAGGTCCTCCTCGAGTGATCATCAATGAATAAAACATAGTACTCATATCCACTCAAGGAAACATGAGACATCCGACCGCTCACATCGGAATGAATCAAATCAAGTATCCCCGTCGCTCTGCTGTCACTGCTGGGAAAAGGGGATTTGGCAAATTTGCCCATCGCACAACCTCTGCAAGTATTAAAGTGATCAGTACTGAAATCTGGCACACCTGTAGTGATCTCCTGCAATGTCCTCAAGGCTTCATGATACATATGTCCCATCCTGCGGTGCCAAATCTCACACAGCTTAGAACTGCTAGCTCTGCTGTCGGTACTACTGCTCAATGCCAAAAGGGGCTGGAATGCAATCTTGTACACCTTTGCATGGCGTACACCTATCACTCTAGCTGAATCAGCTGGAGTGCCCCTGGGATACATCAACACCTGTCCTCCCCTAAACACTACCTCATATCCTCTATCCTCCAAAGCTGAGATGGATATGAGGTTCTTCCTCATCCCTGGCACATAAAGAACCTCTGACACCTTCAAGGGAGGTTTGGACTCCCTAAGAAATGTCACTGTCCCCACCCCGACTGCTCTAACAACTCTGTCATCACCGAGTACTACCTCAATATCAATGCCACTCTCTGAAAGCTCTGAGAAGTACTCACAGACTCCTGTCATATGACGTGAAGCCCCACTATCCACATACCAGATACCTGAAGATGCTCCGCTAATCGAGGGAAAAGCATGCTCCCTCTGAACATGTGTGGCAGGTGATCCTGCACTAGAGGACTCACACGTAGTGAACGCAAACTCTCGGTCAAAACGACCAGCAAAGTCCTCAATCTCTACTGAAGCTGCCACGTCCTGGTTCTTCCCCTTCTTCTTCTTCTTCTTCTTCTCCGGACACACAACTGCATAGTGTCCCATCTTTTGACAATTCCAACACTTCACCTTGGAATAGTCCTTCTGTGTGTTCCCCTGTTTACCTTTACCTTTGCCTTTCTTGCCTCCTGCCACCAGTGCTACATCCTCATCCTTCTCAACTAGCTTGGCTGCCCCAAGCTGACCTTTCCTGATCTCTGTCTGAATGCAATCATCCCAAAACCTCTCCCATGTGGGAAGGGTCTCACGTGCACAAACCCCATCAGCAAAGTTCAACCATGAACGGGGGAGGCCATTCACTGCAATCCACACCAACTCAATGGGTGGAATGGCCTCTCCAATCGCTGCCAACTCATCTCTCACATTAGTAATCTTTGTGAGATATCCAACTGCACTATCATTACCCATCTTAATGTTCTTCAGCTTCTCCTTCAGGACCATCTTCCGGTTCTCATTGGTACTCTGGTAGAGATTGGACAATGCTGTCCACATTTGATGGGCATTGCTCTTTCCTCTCACATGAGGAATGCAATGGTCTTTGATTCCGTCTAGAATCAGCCTCTTACCCTTGTTGTTCTTTTTATTATAAGTTGTCAACTGAGTAGCATCAGTAGGCACAACAACAGGGTTCTGTGTGGTATGCACCATGATATCCTAGACTTCTGCCTCCTCAAAGATACTCTGCATTCTCTCCTTCCAAACGCTGTAATTTATATGCCCATCCAGCCTATCCTCCACCCTCAATCCCAATGACATCCTGCTGTCCCAAAACTGAAAAATAGCATTGCTGTAGTAAAGATAAAACTGTTGTTTATGAAAAAATCAGCTTGCTAGAATTTTTTGAGTGAAAAATCAGCAACTGTAATTTTTCCTTTTGCTGTCCCAAACTGCCCTTCAGCACTCAAGCTCTGATACCATGTAGAAATTTCTGTTTTCCCACCCCGGTTTTCAGTTTCTCCTTATTTATCCCATATAGTTAAATGCCCTTTCCCATAACCATACATTTAACAAGATGAAAAAAATAAATTTGCTGAAAACACAAATTCTGGAAATTTTACAGAATGCTGGAAATTGGAGAAATAAAAATCAGCAGTAATAAACAACGATTAAAACACATTTAAACACTAAGATTTTTGGTCAATGTGACCCTGGAAAAACCCCCTACAACTCTTGGGGAAAACCAGTTTGAGAGCTATTCTTTATTTCTAAAAATTGCCTTTTACAGTGAGAAATTTTCAGCAAAAAATCAGCAAGCAAATTTACAACTTATCTCTTTTCCCATGCTTCACAACAAACTAGAAATTACAACAAACAGGACAGCAATAAATGCTGTACGGTCTCCTAGATTTTCGTGCCCACTTTCAGCAGTAAATGTTGTTGTATGGCCCTTGTTTTGCATGTAGAAAAACCAGCAAATTGCTCCTCAATTTTTGTGCAAACCTCTCCTCGAAAATCGTGCCAAAATCTGCCTTTCACTGTGTGCTGAATCAGCTGTACAAATCTGCTCAACTGCTACCTTGGAATGTGTGCCAAGCTGCTGTCTCCTTCTCCTCCCTACTCAGAAATCTCTCTTACTCTTTTGCTCTCCTTCTCCCAATCTGCTCATGAAAGAATTGAATCGAATGTTATCTTTTCCTCCTTTTCCTCCCTTAATATAACTCCAAATGACTTTTGGGTGACCCAAGTGACTTTTGGGTGATCTGTAAATCCAATGGCTGAAATAGATTTAGATCAATGGTTGAGAATAAATGCTCATTTAAATCTCACTTTTATTTTTTAATTCACCCCACTTTAATAAAGACCCACTTAGTCATTTATTTCCAAAGTCACTTTTCCTTTCTAATTTTTGATTGACTTTATAAAAGTCACTTTAAAATTAGACTTAGTAACTTTATCACTTAAAGTCACTTTTAAATTAGATTTAACTTTATAAAATTATAAAGTCACTTTAGGAGAAAAATTAAATTCTTTTGGACACTTTTCCCTAGGCCAAAGATCAAAGCCTAAGGGAACCACCTGTCCTCCGGTACCAAATTTCAACAAAAGACACATTTGAGCATGAGTTTGAGCTTATTGATTTAGAGGTAGAAGACCATACTTCAATCATGCAACAGACAATCAGATAGAATGGCTATCAAATCAAGGAGTAGCAATCAATTTGGAAAGAGCAAAATATGTTATATCATTCCTTGAACAGGAAAACAATCAACTCAAAGCAAAGGAGTTGATCCTAGAAAAGGAAAAGGCCAAATTATTGCAGCAAGTTGGCAAAGGTAAGGAGATCATGGAATCAAGCAAGCTGAAAGCATCAAAGGGAAGAGGAAAAAGGAAAAGACCAAGAACAAGAGGCCTCAAGAAAGATTTGCAAGAAGAGCAAGAATAAATTCTGTTGAATGAGGACCTTGACCTAGAAGATAGGATTGCCCTAGAGGTTCATCAAGATAAGGAATATTGGCTAAATAGGGTAAATGAACACTTGGATAAGATCATTGAGACAGAAAACATGGATAATCATTTGCTCAGACACATGGCACACCACTACCAAGCTCAAAACATGATTGCCAATGTCAAAGTAAAGCAACTTGAAAATAAGCTTAAGGAGGCCAAAAAAGACCCAAAGGATGAGGGGAACTTAGAGATGTTTTCTTAAGCATCAATGAAGCTATAAAAAAAAAACATGTTTTTACACCTTCCCTCCAATTTTAAGCAAATTTTGAGCATTTTGAGAAATTTTGGTCTAAATTCAGAAATTCAGCTACTCCAGAAGCGCAGTGCCTTGGCGCTGTGCTTTTTCCTCAGGCCTCCATTTGAGGAAAGGTCAACATTTTTGGAAAGCTCTTGCCATTCTCTTGAAAAAAATTTTATCATATTTTGTAGAGGTGGCTCAGTTTTGGAGATAAAGGAAGAAATCTAGCAAAAAACTAGTATTCTGGACCATTTTTTGACAGGCGCTGCACTTCTGGAGTGACCTTGAGAGAGTGGAGTTTTGAAGGCCTTCCCATGGTCCAAATTCCGACATTCAAACTGTTATGGAAACTAGACTTGAAGGGATAGTTGACTGTTTTCTTAGTTTTGAATTTTGACCCCTGGAAGGCCCCTCAAAGTCATCTCAAAGTTGGCGCTGTGCTTTTGCACTTTTTTGTGTTTCGAATTGTAAATTACACTGTGTAAATTTCTAGTTTCTAGTTTGACCTAGTCAAAGTCAAGATTCTCTATTTAATGGAACTAGTTTCGAGGATAGGTGATGTAGGTGTTATCACAAAATCATATCCTGATAGGATGCTGATCAGGAAGACCTTATGTAACTCTTTCAAACCAACTTTTGGCTGAGGCTTAGCCTCCTTAGCCTGAGAGGGCTTTCTCAAAGGGTTAATGATATTGATTAAAGATATGGATAGATGGCTAACTCTATGGTTTGTGATTTTATATGTTTGTAGATTGGAAGATGGAGACTTGCTACCATTGGGCTATGGAGTCAGTGACAGAGATAAGGATAACAAATAGCTCTTCTTATAAAACTGAGGCTTGTATATACTTCAATGAAAGAGTGACACATTCAAGAAAGTCTCAATAACTTGAAGTTCATAGGAGTCAGAGCATGTGGGCATGAATTCTGAGTAATGATACATCAAGGTATTCAAAAGGAAAGAATTTAAAGTGATAGATCAGAGTTTAATACCTACATGGAAGTCAGAGCATTCAGCATTTAAATATTCAGAACATAAACTCATATGGGACCACACAGTCTATGAATGTATACAGGAAGTCAGAGCACATTCAATGAATTCTGAGTGATTATACATCCATACCACTGTAAGAATTAAGGAAAGGACAACATCACATATTCTGAACATAAAAAATCCTTCATGAATCCTGAGAAGTAAGCATTAAGACTATGGAAGTAAAGCATTTCAAAGATAAAAGATGAAGCTCACTGAAATACACTAAGAATCTCAGCTTCAGAAAAGTCCAACTGCTTCTGTATATATCAATCCCTGCATATCATTTACAAAAGTAGCCTTTTTCTCTAACATTTTCCCTACCGCCCAGAATGTGTCTTTGAAAAACAGGTGTAAAACAGGAGATGAAAAACTGCACCTACAGCAGTTTCGTAGCGCAACTTTGGTCGTTAATTTCTCTCAGATCGTAATGGATTTGAGGAAACTGAAGGAGGTTTTTCTAGTTCAGTCTGTTAGGAATAAAAACCTCTTTCCATTTCCCAAAATAGGCTTTCAGTTGCTTTAGAGACCTCCTGGAAGTTGACTACCTTTTCATAATAAAACTTTGGAGTTCATAAAAGTCTTTCCTTTCCTTGTTTTGCCTTTGCTAGACACTTATACTTCGTGAATGCTCTGTTTCAGACCCTCCTCTTCAAATAATATTTCCCTTTGTCTTACAAAAATGGTCCATCAAATCACAATATGTAGCTACAGCAGTTTCGTAGTGCACTACGAAACTGTTGTGCATTAGGCATCACTTACAGCAGTTTCGTAGCGCGCTACGAAACTGCTGTGTAATTTCAAAAACACAGCTTACATGCCAAATTTGACTATCTTGAGCTTCTTTATCTTGAAATGTTCTTCTCATCTGCCTTGAAACTTGCTTGCCTTGCTTAAGCCTTCAAAGAACTTTTATGTATGCTGACCCTGAGTTTGCCAAGTGCTTCTTATGCATGAAAGGAGCATGACAATAACCAAGAACAAATATTTCTTACCTTACCCTTTTCCTTTGAAATTTGTTTAGTGATAACACTAGGCATGAATAAATTTTCATCATAGGTTGTTTTCAATGTTTATGAGGCCTCATAAAGGAAGCAAACTCCTAAACAAACTCTCCATGAAGTGTTTGAGTTTCACCTTCTCACTCTCACCTATTGGTTGAGAGAATCTTGGAGTCAGTTCCTCCAACAAGGAATTCGACTCCTGAAGGTGGGAAAGTGGTCTCGGAGAGTCTATATGTATCATTTCTCCTCAAGAGAAGAGGGTTGAACTTTTTGTGAGGGAAGCTTGCATGTAATCATCTTCTCAGCTAATACAGAGACAAGTTGCAGCTATTTTCAAGGAACTCTAGCCCAGTGAGTTCATGGTGCTTGTAATTCATTCTTTTTGTTTTCTAATGGTCTAAACATCTTTATATACATTATATCTCTTCTTTCTATGGATGCCTTACAGTAAAATAGACATAATTCTTGTTTTTCAAGTTCTGTTATTTGGTTTTCATAGTTATGTGTATGTCTCCCTAAGCTAATGAAATCATGTTTATTTATGATCATTAGTTTCTTCCACACTATATCCTCTATACTACACTGAAAATATTCAAAATACACCATGGCCTCTTATATCTAGCTCCTTCTCATATTTTCTCCTACACTCCTACAACCTAGACCTATTTGTGGCTCCAAACCCTAAGTTTAACAAACCCTAAAAACCAAATCTTCACAAAAAAACAAACAAATACACATATCTAGACTAAAATTCATTTGCTTTAAAGTCATATCACTGATAAGAGACTTAGAGAGATCCCTCTCATGCTCAGTAGGGCTACCTATTTAGCTAAAGTGGTTTGAGGATACCCTTCTCGATTTCCTTTTCAGCCTAGGAGATTGTAAGGACTAACATTTTCTGCGTCGCTATCGAGGAACGAAAGATCATATCTTCCCTGGGAAAGAACGACAAGGATCAAATCTAATTGCTGATGGTGAACACTGATTAGGCATAAGAAAGGTTGTGAAATTTTCACCAGGCGACTCCAGTGTCGAAGAATCCAAAGGTTCAGAAATTTCATGGTGACTCCACTGATAAAAAAATGGTAGTTTGAAGAACTTCATGGTGTCTTAATAGTTTTAAAGATGGATTCAACTGCTTGAAGGTATGCTCCTATGAATCGAGGTCATATTACTGGTTTTCCGAATCGAATTCCTTGTATATATTGGAAAACAGGGTTGCCAAAGTTTAAAGGTTGGGAAGGAGAAGAGGCTAGTTTGAATTTGGTCAAATTTCATTTTCATATTCACATATTAAAGGCTAAGTTTCCTGAGGATTGTCTGATGAATATTTTCATGGCTACCTTGGAGGAAATGGTGAGGAAATGGTGCGAGAGTCTACCATCAACTAGTTTATATTCTCTAAAGGATTTTCATTCAGTTTTCTTTCATAATTATCAAAGTTGCAATTTTTCCATATCAATGATGGGTAGCTGTTGTGAGATTTTTGAAAATTTCATTAAATTTCTTGAAAATTTGTATGGGGATGAAGAATGTATCGAAGAAGATATATTACAAGCCCTTTATGATTTTTTCTCCCAACAAGAATCAACAGTTTCCTCCTTGAATGAAACAGACTGGGATCAAAATAAAGAAAAGCCTACTCCTGATCTTGAAAATGAAAATCACAAAGCCAATGTTGATTTCTATAAAACTTAGTTGTCTCGTTTGTCTGAAGATGAAATTGATCAGATTTTGAAAAAGCATGTTACAGACCAAGTTAAGGCAGGTTTGCAGTGCTCACAAAGTCAATATTATGTGAGTGAAATTTCTTCCATTACTGAAAATGAAAATCTGGGTTTAAATGATGACAGTCATGAGACTAATGAAACTATACATGAAGTTGTTGTGAGTAAGCCAATTTGTGATGTAGATTTCCTGCAAGGAGATCAACTAACAAAGACTGTTTTCTTTCATGAAAAGGATAGGGCTGACCTATTTAATAATCTTGAAGAATGTGTTTTGTTCAAGGATTATTTAGACTATGAAATGGAAGAGTATGACTCTGAGATAAACAGTATGCCAAAGATAGAATCAGAGTTGCTCATGTTTGAGAAATTTAGAGCCAACACTCACGTGGCAGAAAGTCATATTTCCCTATGCCTTCCTATGGATCAACAACCAAGTATTCTTTCATATCAAAATGGAAGGAGTACTTGTATTTTTGCTGGATTTCAAAACAAGGTAACATTTCAAATTTTCAAGGATCCTTACACTGATTTGTTGCAGCCATCTCAGAAGATGAATTTTATTATATTTATGGATCATGAGTACATCTTCAGTGGACACTCGGAGTTACCTAGCTTTTTTTTGTTCTACCTGCTCAAGGAAAGTACAAGAGAAATTCAAGTAAGTAGCCATTTGATGGATTGGTTACACTGGAGGGATCATTACACATGATTGTATATACATCTTCAGTAGGATGGTGTTTATCATCAAGATTTGAAGCCCGAGGTGAAGGCCCTAAGATCCTGATGGTTTTCTACCATAAGTAAGTTCAGTCAATATGTTTTTGATAGTCAAGTCAGTCAGTTTTCAATTTGAGTTTGGTATTTGCATTCTTACTCCATTGCCCAATGGATAAGGCCACTTGGTCTATGGTGTTCTTGACACCTCCAAGGAGTTGCAATCCCTAGTTTGAGCCGATGTTAGTGTTAGTCTTGTTAGCGTATCACCTGGATCAAATGTGCTTTTACTATACTTGTTAGGGTGTCAAGTCAAATTTTTGTCATTTAAGTGAATCTTCAAATAAAAATTTGGTCATTGGTTGTTGTGTCTAGGTCACTACTGCTCCCTTCACTTACTCATGGTATTCATCACTCATCATGGTCATTGTCTTCTTCGAGGTATCATATCTTCATTTAAGTGTCTTTGGTCATGAAATGGCTAAATTCCTCATTTTAGGTCATAGTCTACGGTTTCACTCCATGTGTCATCATGATACCATATGTCAAAGCAAAAACATGTCCATCATGTGATTCAGTTAGCAGCTTAGGGAAAGTAAAATAAAGGTAAAGGTAATGTTTTATTTCCAATAAGACAATGTTTCATTACACTACCTCGTCTCATCATTCTTCATAGGGACATGTTTGCTAAAAAATATATTTTTTACCAAATGGAGAAGAATTTTACAAAAGTGAAGGAATTTTTTGTCCATATAGTCCAAGGAACAAAAACCTCCTTCATTTTATGCACAGGTGTTATCATTTGAAATCAATTCCCAAAATACACTTGTTACGGGAGAGTTGCTGCACTTTTGGACAACATGACTTCAGGACAACTTTTCAGGGGTTTGGAGCAGGTGTTGGCAGTGCTTAAGGACTCTATTGTGGAGCAGACATCCCAAGATTTCCAAACGTAAGGCATCAAAACGTGCTCTACAAGTTGGAGATTCTCTTTTGTCAGAGACACCCTAGGTTTTGGAGTGACCTTGGGAACATCAATTTTTCTCCTTGATGGAGTGTCCAAATTGCATTCTTGAGGATTCTATTGTATATCATACTTCAAGATATTTCCAACAAGCTATCAAGCTCTCAATTTCGAGCAGCGTAAGGCCTCCAAAAGCGGTTTGGAAACCAGCATTGCACCCAAGGAGACTGGGCTGTGCTTGGAGGCATGGCACTGCGTTGTGCTCAGGAACATTGCTCTGTGTTCAGGAACATTGTGCTGCGCTTGGGCCAAAGTAGATCAAATTGCCCAAAACTCACCCAAACTCAATATTTAAGCTTTCTCACTTGTTTTATTGCAATCCTAAGCTGAGCGACAAGTAAGTACACCACCTTACTTACCTTTTTAATTTGAAAAATCAATTCACGCCAAAGCTTTCTTCAATTAGGGTTTTTTTAGTGAATTTCTCATGCAAAAATGATAGGGTTGATGATGGCAATTTTCGTTTCTTGATTTTTAACATGCAAAATCTTACCCTACACCTTTATACATGTTTTATATGCCACGTAAACCACTCAATCAACCTCAGAACATAAATTTACCTCACTAAGATTAAAACCCTAGTTCATTCCTAGGTGTTTTTGGCACTTTCCCTAAAAGCTCTTTTTTTTCCCTTTTACAAGAACATTGTTCCTTCATTGTTCCTATATCCATAGATATATAGGTCACAAGTGATGAATTAGGTCAAAGCAAAGGAGTTGATCTTATAAAAGGAAAAGGCAAAATTATTGCAGCAAGTTGGAAAAGGTAAGGAGATCATGGAATCAAGCAAGCCTAAAGCATCAAAGGGAAGAGGAAAAAGGAAAAGACAAAGAACAAGAGGCCTCAAGAAAGCTTTGCAAGAAGAGCAAGAACAAATTATTTTGAATGAGGACCTCGACCTAGAAGACAGGATTGCACTAGAGGTTCATACATATAAGGAATATTGGCTAAATAGGGTAAATGAACACTTGGATAATATCATTGAGTAGGAAACGAGGGATAATCATTTGCTAAGACACATGGTGCACCACTACCAAGCTCAAAACATGATTGCCAATGTCAAAGTAAAGCAACTTGAAAATAAGCTCAAGGAGGCCAAAAAGACCCAAAGGATGAGGGGAACTTAGAGATGTTTTCTGAAGCACCAATGAAGCTATAAAAAAACATGCTTTTACACCTTCCCTCCAATTTTGAGCAAATTTTTAGCATTTTGAGTTTTTTGAGAAATTTTGGTCTAAATTCAGAAATTCAGTTGCTCCAGAAGCGCAAAGCCTTGGCTTTGTGCTTTTTCCTCAGGCCTCCATTTGAGGAAAGGTATACATTTTTGGAAAGATCTTTCCATCCTCTTGAAACCCATTTTCTCATATTTTGTAGAGGTGGCTCAATTTTGGAGAAAAAGGCAAAAATATAGCAAAAAACTAGCATTCTAGACCATTTTTTGATAGGCGTTGCGCTTCTGGAATGACCTTGAGAGAATGGAGTTTTGAAGGCCTTCCCATGGTCCAAATTCTGACATTCAAACTGTTATGGCAACTAGACTTGAAGGGCTAGTTGACTGTTTTCTTAGTTTTGAATTTTGACCCCTGGAAGGCTCCTCAAAGTCAGCTCAAAGTCGGCATTGTGCTTCTGCACTTTTCTGTGTTTCAAATTGTAAATTACATTGTGTAAATTTCTAGTTTCTAGTTTGACTTGGTCAAAGTCAAGATTCTCTATGTAATGGAACTAGTTTCGAGGCTAGGTGATGTATGCATGAATAAATTTTCATCATAGGTTGTTTTCGATGTTTATGAGGCCTCATAAAGGAAGCAAACTCCTAAACAAACTCTCCATGAAGTGTTTGAGTTTCACCTTCTCACTCTCACCTGTTGATTGAGAGAATCTTGGAGTCAGTTCCTCCACCAAGGAATTCGACTCCTGAAGGTGGGAAAGTGGTCTAGGAGAGTTTGTATGTATCATTTCTCCTCAAGAAAAGAGGGTTGTACTTCTTGTGAAGGAAGCTTGCATGTAATCATCTTTTCAGCTAATATAGAGACAAGTTGCAGCTATTTTCAAGGAACTCCAGCCCAATGAGTTCATGGTGCTTGTAATTCATTCTTTTTGTTTTCTAATGGTCTAAACATATTTATATACATTATAACTCTTCTTTCTATGGATGCCTTACAGTAAAATACACAAAATTCTTATTTTTCAAGCTCTGTTATTTGGTTTTCATAATTATGTGTATGTATCCCTAAGCAAATGAAATCATGTTTATTTATGATCATTAGTTTCTTCCACACTATATCCTCTATACTACATTGACAATATTCAGAATACACCATGGATTCTTATATCTAGCTCCTTCTCATATTTGCTCGTACACTCCTACTGCCTAGACCTATTTGTGGCCCCAAACCCTAAGTTTAACAAACCCTAAAAACTAAATTTTCACAAACAAAGAAACAAATACACATATCTAGCCTAAAACTCATTTGCTTTAAAGTCATATCATTGATAAGAGACTTAGAGAGATCCCTCTCATGCTCAGTAGGGCTAGCGACTGAGCTGAAGTGGTTTGAGGTTACCCTTCTCGATTTCCTTTTTAGCCTAGGAAATTGTAAGGACTAACATTTTTGTCGCCGCTACCGGGGAACGAAAGATCATATCTTCCTTGGGAAAGAATGACAAATATTAGACCTGATTGCTAATGGTGAACACTGATCAAACACAAGAAAGGTTGTGCATCTTTCACCGGGCGACTCCAGTGTCGAAGAATCCAAAGGTTCAATAATTTCATGACGACTCCACTGATAAAAATACCAGTAGTTTGAATAACTTCTTGGTGTCTTCATTGTTTTCAAGATGGATTTAACTACTCAAAGGTATGATCCTATGAATCAAGCTCATATTACTGGTTTTCCGAATCAAATTCCTTGTATATATTGGAAAACAGTGCTGCCAAAGTTTAGAGGCCGGGAAGGAGAAGAGGCTAGTTTGAATTTGGTCAAATTTCATTTTCATATTCACAGATTAAAGGCTAATTTTCCTGAAGATTGTCTGATTAAGATTTTCATGGCTAACTTGGAGGAAATGGTATGAGAGTCTACCATCTACTAGTTTATATTCTCTAAAGGATTTTTGTTTAGTTTTCTTTCATAATTATCAAAGCTACAATTTTTCCTTATCAACGATGGGTAGTTGTTGTGCGATTTCTGAAAATTTCATTAAATTTCTTGAAATTTCTTATGGGGATGAAGAATTTATTGAAGAAAATATATTAAAAGCCGTTTATGATTTTTCCTCCCAACAAGAATCAACAGTTTCCTCCTTGAATGAAACAGACTGGGATCAAAATAGAGAAAGGCCTACTCCTGATCTTGAAAATGAAAATCCCCAAGCCAATTATGATATCTATAAAACTTAGTTGTCTCCTTTATTTGAAGATGAAATTGATCAGATTTTGAAAAAACATGTTACAGACAAAGTTAAGGTAGGTTTGTAGTGCTCAAAAAGTCAATATTGTCTGAGTGAAATTTCTTCCATTATTGAAAATGAAAATTTGGGTTTAAATGATGACAATCATGAGACTAATGAAACTATACATGAAGTTGCTGTGAGTAAGCCAATTTGTGATGTAGATTTCTTGCAAGGAGATCAGTTAACAAACACTATTTTCTTTCATGAAAAGGATAGGGCTGACCTGTTTAATAATATTGAAGAATGTGTTTTGTTCAAGGATGATTTAGACTATGAAATGCAAGAGTATGACTATGAGATAGACAATATGCCAAAGATAGAATCAGAGTTTCTCATGCTTGAGAAATTTACAGCCAACACTCAGGTGGTAGAAAGTCATATTTCCCTATGCCTTCCTATGGATCAACAACCAAGTATTCTTTCATATCAAAATGAAAGGAGTATTTGTGTTTTTGCTGGATTTCAAAACAAGGTAACATTGCAAATTTTTAAGGATCCTTACACTCATTTGTTGCAGCCATCTGGGAAGATGATTTTTCTTGTATTTATGGATCATGAGTACATCTTCAGTGGACACTCGGAGTTGCCTAGATTTTGTTTGTTCTACCTGCTCAAGGAAAGTACAAGAGAAATTCAAGTAAGTAGCCATTTGATGGATTGGTTACACTGGAGGGATCATTACACATGATTGTATATACATCTTTAGTAGGACGGTGGTTATCATCAGGATTTGAAGCCCGAGGTTAAGGCCCTAAGATCTCGATGGTTTGCTACCATAAGTAAGTTCAATCAATATGTTTTTGATAGTCAAGTCAGTCAGTTTTTAGTTTGAGTTTAGTCATTGCATTCTGACTCCATTTCCCAATTTGAGGCAACGTTAGTGTCAGTCTTGTTAGCCTGTCACTTGGATCAAATGTGCTTTTACTATGCTTGTTAGGGTGCCAAGTCAAATTTTTTTCACTTAAGTGAATCTTCAAATAAAAATTTGGTCATTGGTTGTTGTGTCTAGTTCACTACTACTCCCTTCATTTACTCATGGTCTTCATCACTCATCATGGTCATTGTCTTCTTCGAGGTATCATATCTTCATTTAAGTGTCTTAGGTCATGAAATGGCTAAATTACTCATTTTAGGTCATGTTCTAGGGTTTCACTCCATATGTCATGATGATACCATATGTCAAAACAAAAACATGTCCATCATGTGATTTAGTTAGAAGCTTAGGGAAAGTAAAATAAAGGTAAAGGTAATGTTTTATTTCCAATAAGACAATGTTGCAGTACACTATATAATCAAGGAGCTAGCAATCAATTTTGAAAGTGCAAAATATGTTATATCATTCCTTGAATAGGAAAACAGTTAGCTCAAAGCAAAGGAGTTGATACTAGAAAAGAGAAAAGCCAAATTATTGCAGCAAGTTGGAAAGGGTAAGGAGATCATGGAATCAAGAAAGCCTGAAAACATCAAAGGCCAGAGGAAAAAGGAAAAGACCAAGAACAAGAGGCCTCAAGAAAGCTTTGCAAGAAAATCAAGAACAAATTCTGCTGAATGAGGACCTTGACCTAGAAGATAGGATTGCCCTAGAGGTTCATAAAGATAAGGATTATTGGCTAAATAGGGTAAATTAACACTTGGAGAATCCCCTTGAGATGGAAAACATGGATAATCAGTTGCTCAGACACATGGCGCACCACTACCAAGCTCAAAACATGATCGCCAAAGTCAAAGTAAAGCAATTTGAAAATAAGCTCAGGGAGGCCAAAAAAGACCCAAAGCATGAGGGGAACTTAGAGATGCTATCTGAAGCATAAATGAAGCTAGAAAAAACATGTTTTTACACCTTTCCTCCAATTTTGAGCAAATTCTGAGCATTTTGAATTTTTTTGAGAAATTTTGGTCTAAATTCAGAAATTCAATTGCTCCAGAAGTGCAATGCCTTGGCGTTGCGCTTTTTCCTTAGGCCTCCATTTGAGGAAAGGTCTACATTTTTGGAAATCTCTTGCCATCCTCTAAAAACCCATTTTCTCATATTTTTCAGAGGTGGTTTAGTTTTGGAGAAAAAGGCAAAAAACTAGCATTTTGGACCATTTTTTGACAGGCGCTGCGCTTCTGGAGAGACCTTGGGAGAATGGAGTTTTGGAGGCCTTTCCATGGTCCAAATTCAGAAATTCAAAATTTCTAGGAACTAGACTTGCCGAGATAGTTGACCATTCTCTAAGGTTTTCATTTTGACCCCTGGAAGGAACCTCTAATTCATCTCAAAGTCGGCGCTTCGCTTCTGCACTTCTCTGTGTTTCAAATTGTAAATTACACTGTGTAAATTTCTAGTTTCTAGTTTGACTTAGTCAAAGTCAAGATTCTATATGTAATGGCACTATTTTCGAGGCTAGGTGATGTAGGCATGAATAAATTTACATCATAGGTTGTTTTTGATGTTTATGAGGCCTCATAAAAGAATAAAACTCCTAAACAAACTCTACATCAAGTGTTTGAGTTTCACCTTCTCACTCTCACCTGTTGGTTGAGAGAATCTTGGAGTCAGTTCCTCCACCAAGGAATTCGACTCCTGAAGGTGGTCAAGTGGTCTAGGAGAGTCTATATGTATCATTTCTACTCAATAGAAGAGGGTTGAACGTTTTTTGAAGGAAGCTTGCATGTAATTATCTTTTCAACTAATATAGAGACAGGTTGCAGCTATTTTCAAGGAACTCTAGCCAAGGGATTTAATGGTGCTTGTACTTCATTCTTTTTATTTTATAATGGTATAAACATCTTTATATACATTATATCTCTTCTTTCTATGTATGCCTTATAGTGAAATACACAGAATACTTGTTTTTCAAGCTTTGTTATTTAGTTTTCATAGTTATGTGTATGTCTCCCTAAGCTAATGAAATCATGTTTATTTATGCTAATTAGTTTATTCCACACTATATCCTCTATACTACACTGAAAATATTCAAAACACACCATGGCTTTTGATATCTAGCTCCTTCTCATATTTTCTCCTACACTCCTATAGCCTAGACCTATTTGTGGCTCGAAACCCTAAGTTCAGCAAACCCTAAACACCAAATTTTCACAAACAAACAAACAAATACACATATATAGCCTAAAATTCATTTGCTTTAAAGTCATGTCACTGGTAAGAGACTTACAGAGATCCCTATCATTCTCAGTAGGGATAGCTACTGAGATGAAGTGGTTTGAGGTTATCCTTCTCGATTTCCTTTTCAACCTAGGAGATTGTAAGGACTAACAGTGCCCATTGAATTTTTTTATCACTTCCCCTCTAGATGATCTCATGCTATGGGAATGCCAACGTCCAGGGACCTCTGGACACTCTCACGGGCCTGCAAACAAGGATCCGTGGAATCTTTTGTCCAGTTTTGTGCCAGCATCCCTGGGATTTGAACCTATTTTTCCAGCCCAGAGCCCACGTGACTGCCCAGAATGAAAATATATCTTAAAAGTAGTAAAATAATAGGGAAGCAATGATGCTAAAGCAAATACTTGAACAAGTCCTTAGCTATACCCCTACTAGCCACGACGATAGGCATTTCGTAAAACATATCACCAACATGTTATCTGTAGGTGTAAACAACAGAATTAAGCATAAGGATCTCATACTTATTTGAGAATCACTAAGAACCATTGTTCCTTCATGTCATTTTGTGATTATCATCTAAGAGCCATACATAGTTGTTGTCAAAAACATATATATAACCAACATAGTAACAACAAAAATACCATAAAATCCACATATAAACCAGTACATTTACACATGAAAACCAAGGGAATAAATTTCTCATTAATGAATGCAAAAACTAGCTAAAGATGGGACCACCAAGTTCCACCCGACGATAGATTGGCTAAGCCAAGTCACTCTTCAGCCAATCACCCCTGTGACATAATCCAAGCATGAATGTGGGACTTAAACCAAAATAACCAACCAGGTCATACAGAGGCTAAACCACATCACCCTCATCAATAGAAACTAGGATTTATTGTAATCCATCCTTGATCCCTAGGCCAACACAATAAATAGATCATAACATGCTTTACCATGATCTCCACTCGATCACTAGGCCAAGAAAGCATGGATGCCACTATATTTCTCTGCCTACACCGTGAGGAATTTTCCTGTCTCCTAGTCTCTCAGGCTTTAATGTAATTCAAACTCGGATCACTAGGCCCTAAACAGAGACCCACTCTCCAGGCTTTACCAAATATCCTGAACTCGGGATTACTAGGCCCAATGGAGAGAAAACCACCTCTTGCCTTTACCGTATATCTTGTCATTCATCGACAAGGATTCCTAGTTCCACCAAGGCAACAAAATACTGGCTTTACCACAACCCACAGTGTAGCTCAGGGGTCACTGGGCCAGTGGCTTTACCGTGATCCAAAGTCAGGTTCTGAGACCACTAGGCCATGTGCTCTATCATTGAGAGATCTACCTCACTTAGCTTCAAATCCATCCGAAAATCTAGCTCAACCAAAACATGAGAACCTCATCACACCACGACTATCCAGAAATGGCAAGGGTAGGCTCAAAACACTGTTACACTTGGAAAAACCTATGCCATGACAGAAAACAACCACATGCAACACCATGCATGTTAGATCTAGCAAGGAAAATACACATGCAAATTGATACCTGTGAAGAATCGTGTTGTAGCTACTTGATCCTGCCTTTCCCCACTTGATCTTTGCCTCCTCTTGCCTCATTTTCCTTTCTTGCTCCAATGCCAAAGTGCTCCAATAAAAATCAAGTGTCCAAGAGTGAGAGAGAGAGAGAGAGAGAATAATGAGAGAGCTCCAAAACTAAACTGACAAAAGGTTGCAAACTGATCCTCATAAGCCTTTTTATTAATGAGGCCTCTATTTTCTTCATTTTCCATTTCGCATTTCCCATTTACTTCATTTTCTTCATTTTCCATTTTTGCATTTCGCAAATCGTTAACAAATGTCGTAGTGGCATAGCTTAATTACTTGCGATTTTTGTGAAGTGAAATTTGCGCAATAACAAGGTACTTTTGATCGAGATATCGTAGCGGGAGGTTTGATCACGCATCACAATTTTTTAATGGTGTTTTATGATCATCACATGGAAAAGCGCGATTTGCAATGAGGATCACATCCCTGGGTTGTTTTGCAAGATTTTTTCAAGGCAATTTCTTAGAGTTAGGTTTTATTATCCTAAGACTAAAAATTTAACAGGGGTCCCCATTTATATCTCTAACCTTAACTATTTTTGTTCATAAATGGGGGGGTTGTTTCATAGTACAACAGTATTCTAGGCTCAAATAGGTCTTGAAAATTTAGGGTTTGATGTTGGATAAGGGAGAAAAACCAGTTATCTAGGCCAAAGGCTCAAAGGGTTACAACATCAGAGATATAAAGGAGAAAGGTAGCAATAGTTCTGTGATGGATTTAGGGTTTGTCGGTGTAGTGTAGTGTTCAAAAGAAGCTAAAGGTCTTAATGAGCATGAAACATGAATTCATTAAGCAAGTAAAAAAGTAGCACAGTTATTTTCCATCAAAACAAAGTTTATGTAAAGGATTTGGTTTATCAATTGTAAAGAAAACCATTGAAGAATTAATAAATGAAAATAGAAGATGAATATCTTTCATATAAAGTTATAATAGAGAAAAAACAACATCACAAACTTAGTGATCATGAATTCCTAGATAATAGCTGCAAACTGTATCCTTTGATTTCCAAAAAATGTCCAAGTACAAGCTACCATAGTTCTCTCCTCTGATGTCCAACCAGTCCTATCACTGAGAAAATGATAGATAAATACCAAAACAACATCTCCCCACTCTGAGGGGTCGATTCCATGACTATAGGAACTACTCCATGAGGTGTTCTAACCAAACCCTAATGTCTAGGGAGGTTTAAAACAACTCCTCCATTTAACTTTGACTCTAACCACTCTCATAAATGAGGCGAAATTTACATCAAAACAACTCAACAATACTAATTACCCACTATTACATATTTACATACTTAATTACATCATTTACATAGGTAAAAAGTCAAACTAGGTCAAACTAATGAAGAAAATCACAATCATGTGTAATGATCCCTCCAGTGTAACTAATCTAGCAAATGGCTACTTATTTGAATTATGCTCGTACTTTCCTTGAGCAAGCAAGAAAAAACAAAAGCTAGGTCACTCCAAGTGTCCACTGAACATGTGTACATGATCCATAAACATAATAAAACTCATCTCCCTTGATGACTGCAACAACTTGACAAAAGGATCCTGAAACTCATGAATGACTACCTTTTCTTGATGATCAACAACGAGACAAGAATCTTCTTATTTTTTAGACATGGGTTATTTTATAAAATGAAGTTTGTCATTCTCGAGCGAAACAGATGTAGACTGCAAATTTTTCAATGAACTGTGTAATGAGACTCTTGCTGAACAAAACAATGAAGCTAGCTGCCTGATCAAATTCGTGTCATCTTTGTTTTGAAGCTCATAGTTAACTAATGGAGAAGGACTTTGACTAAGATATCATCCACAACATTAGCTATTGGATCAAGGATAACTTGAGAGGACTTCTGCAACTTTTCATACATTGGCTCCAATGAGGCTACATGATTTTCTATAAACTCTTCATGTTCCGCACTTTCAGTTGCATTTTCAAATTGAATGGTTCTTGGTAACAGTGATTGTGGACCGAAAAAATGTTCTATATTACAAAAAAAATTCTCAAAAACTTCAGGAGAAGGTTGCCAACTATTGTTCACTTGCTTATTTGCTTCCTTGTCAACCTTATAGTTTGCTCTTATTATTTCAAAAGAAGAGAAACACAAAGGTAAGGAGTCCTGGTCAAGAATTGCATGGTCTTCTCTGTGATCAACATAAAAACTAAAAGATTGTTGATTACTAATCTTAGGAAAGTTTTCTCTCAGTAATTGAAATGAAGTAAAACATAAATGAAAATACGCTTCACCTGATTTGAAATTTTCTGGATTCTCTTCATTTCTTTCATGATTGATATGCATAGGTTGAGTGCTACATCTGAGCTACTGTAATAAAGCTTCTTCCTCCCAAAAACATGTCACTAATTGCCTTGTAGAGTGAAACTTTATTTCAACAACATAATCATCATCATACTTGGGTAACTCATCATTATAAGGAATCACATAAAACATAAATATTAGATCAACATATTGATCCTCCATGAGTTGATCTACATATTCATCTTCATGGCTGTGCACAAATGAATACACAAAAAAATCACTTTCTGATCTATGGTAACTGGAATGAGTAAGATAATTGTTAGGGTCAACAACCTCTTCTTCTTCATCAATAAGAGGGACATGGTGTTTTTGAATAACAAGTTCATATCTCATGATGATATTTTACATCATTTCCTCCATTTTTCTTACCAAAATGTCGAGCTTCACTTCTGAAAATGTTAGATGTTCCTTCTCTATGTTCTCCCTCGCTTCTTCTTTTAACTTTGACCTTCTGACATAAAAATTAGCTTCCACAACTATTGTACTATCCTACATTTCTTCGAGTGTGGTAGGATCCCTTTCTCTCAATTGAAATTCCATTTCTGGATCAAAGGCATCCAGGTTGTGTGAAAGAGCTCAATCGGGTGGTAGTTTGATATCAGCAGGGATTGAATGGTATACTTGATTCAACCTGGCTGAAAAGTGTTGCACTGTTTCTCTTGGCTATCTTTCCAACTGATTATATTCTTCTAAATCAGAAAATGATTCCTCTTGATCACCCATTTATCAAGGAATACTTTCACAAATTGATGGAAATCGAAAATGCTTGCAGCTAGTAATTTCTTAAACCATTTATTGGCTTCACCTTGCAAATCTAAATGATACATAAAGACCAAAACAGTCATATCATTGAGAAAATGATACATAAAGACCAAAACAACATCTCCCCACTCTTAGGCGTCAATTCCATGACTCTAGGAACTACTCCATGAGGTCTTCTAACCAAACCCTAATGTCTAGGGAGGTTTAAAACAACTCCTCCATTTAACTTTGACTCTAACCTCTCTCATAAATAAGGCCAAATTTACATCAAAAAAACTCAACAATACTAATTACCCACTATTACATAATTTACATACTTAATTACATCATTTACATAGCTAAAAAGTCAAACTAGGGCAAACTGACGAAGAAAATCGCCCTCCTGGAAAAAGTGCAGTGTGAGATTGCAGGCCACTTTTGGAGGCCTTCCTAAACTCCAAATTGAGCTCATGATAGCTAATTGGAAATCTCTTTCTCTCTGCTAAACAATGGAGTCCAAAAGAATGGAAAATGATCAAGTATAGCCACTCAAAAATATATTCTCCCAAGACTGTTCAAAAAGTGTATCGAGGCCTCGAAAAACAGGGCATAAAGGTGTTTTTTAGGTGGTTTTTGGCCATTTTACCCTTGCAAAAGCTGACGATTTGGGCTGCCAAGTGTCCAAAGATGATTTATAAGTCAAGATCTATCTGACCATGTAGAGTTTCTATCATTTAGATCCCCCTAGAAAAAGTAAATAATTTTGAAACTCTGAGAGAGGTTTTTGTTCTTTGGCATTTTTGGAACAATAACCTTTTCCCGTTTGCCAAGATGCATCTATGATTGGCCACAATTTTCTCTGAAAAGGGTGACTAAAACAAAACATTGCACATGCAAAAAAATAGGCTGAAATGAGGAAATCTTATCTCCTAATCCCTGATACCTGTGTGAAAAGTGAGAGAGTTTTGTTTTGATTTGAATATTAGGAACAAAAACCTCCTCTAGGTTTCAAAAATACTTTCCCATTTGTTCATAATCCAAGTTTGTAGTTGGTCACTAAAATACTCAGAAATTCTCTCGTAAAAAGTGTATTTTGGGAATTTCTCTCAAATCATAACACCTGTGCATAAACTGAAGGATTTTTTTTGTTCCTTGGCCTGTTATTAAGAAAACCCTCTTTCATTTTTGTAACATTCTTCTCCATTTGGTCGGAAACATATTTTGAAATAAAAATGTTCCTATCTACAGTAAATGGTTTAAGGGTGTCTAAATTCTTGGGAAAATTTTGGGGGGTAGGGATAGATGTTAGGGAGTGTAGGGAGGTATAATTTATTGAAAACAGTGAGTGAAAGGTGTGAAAAAGTACAAAAAAAAGTCCTAGCCTAGAAATTTGCAAAAACACAACATTGAGCTAGGGTTTAGGGAAAATGAGGGGAAATGAGGGGAATGGGTACGGAAAAATGTTTAGAGGGGTATATAAGACATGGTTGGGTGTTATGGAACACAAAATTTGGATTTTTCTCACTGTAATGAAGAAAAATCATTTGGAGTCCAAAAGCACACGAAACCCTAGGAGAGGGATTTTCACTGAGTTCTTCAAAATGAAGGATGCATAGGAGGTGCCAGATATTTACTTACTTGCAAAGGAGATGCTTAAACCTGTGAATGCTAAAATTAAACCCTTTTGATGTTTTGGATGGTCCTTTGTAGCTTGAAATCTGATCTTTGCTTTGGTAGTGGCATGACATCATATGTCCCTTTGAGAAATGATGAGACGAGGTAGTGTACTGCAGGATTGTCTTATTTGAAATAAAACATTACCTTTACCTTTATTTTTCTTTCCCTAAGCTACTAACTCCCTTTACCCACTGACTCACATGATGGACGTGTTTTTTGTTTTGACATATGGTATCATGATGACATATGGAGTGGAACCCTAGACCATGATCTAAAATGATTAATTTAACCATTTCATGACCCAAGACACTTGAATGAAGATATGATACCTCGAAGAAGACAATGACCATGTTGAGTGATGAAGACCATGAGTAAGTGAAAGGAACAACAGTGATCTAGACACAATAGCCAGTGACAAAATTTTATTTTGAAACTTAATGAAATGATAAAATTTTACTTGAGACCCCTAACAAAACTTGGTAAAATCATATTTGATCACTGGTGATAGGAAGAACTAACTGACACTAATTGATGCCACTGGATTTCTCCACCTACCCTGTGAGGAATTTTCCTATTTGCTAGTCTCTAGGCTTTACCGAAATCCATAATTTGATCTAGGGATCACTAAGCCATAATCGATACACCACCCTCCAAGATTTATCGTATATCCCACCATTCACCAAAAAGGATTCCTAGGCCTGATCAAGGGAAACCATCTTTAGGATTTATCGCATATCTCATCATTCACTAGTCAAGGATTCCTAGGCCCACTGAGGTACACAATACACAACTTTACCACAATCCATAGTCTATTTTAGGGGTCAATAAGCCAGTGGCTTTACTGCAATCCACAGTCCAGTTCAAGGATCACTAGGCCATGTTTTCTTTCATTCAAAGATCCACCTCACTCAGCTTTGAATCCTTTCGGCAATCTAGCTCAACCAAAATAGGAGAACCCCATCACACCATGGCTATCTAGAAATGGCAAGGCAAGGCTGGAGAACACTCTCACACCTGGAAAAACCCATGCCCATAATAACAAGAGAACCAAGAACACAGATGCATAACCATACATTCCAAATATAGCAAGGAAATCACACATTTTTTGGGCTTGAGGGGGCTTGAACCTAGGTTTAGAGTTAGCTACGCTAACCAACAAAACCCTACACTACCGAACCTTTTGGCAACAATGTGCTTAGTGCAGACTGCAGTCTCACTCGAGGTGGTATTGGGGGATGCTAGAACCATCTTTCTACATCCAGAAGGCTATGTGATGTAGCAACTAGGCGTTTCTTTAATCTAGGGTCTGATCCGACCTTCGTAAACCCTTATCTTCATAATATTAGACTTAAAGTGATTTCTACTTAAATAGATCTATGAGTTTCACCTAATTATTCTAACATGCATAATTTATCATACAAAATTGGATCTAGATCTTTGTGATGCAATTACAACAATATACAAAGAATCAAATCATATTTGAGCATAAATACAGAAACATATAACTATGTAAAGAACACACGAAATTGCTTCAAATATGATTTATTACTTCAGATCTTCAATCAATACACTTCTTCTGACCTTGCACACACATCTACAGGGGCCCGCACACTTAGTTGCAGGACCCTTCCCCTTCATCGTAACACAAAATTACCAACAAAATATACTCAAGATCTCATTCATCAATTGAATTTATAATGACTCCTAAATGATTTCCTTTTATAGATTTTCCATTACATTACCATGGTCCACGAACCATAAGTGAAGCTCATTACTTAATCAAAATAGCCCATACCTTTACAAATTAAGGGGCTTTGACCTTACTGAAAACCCCTTTAACTCTTAATGTTCTGCACGCTTCGCTCCTCAAAAAGCATAAACTTCACAATATTACATCAAAATTGAGACAAAACTTAGACCTGGGGGACCCCATCCCAACAGTCCCCCAACATAAAGAAGTGACTTGTCCTGAGTCACTATATTAATACATCATTGACTGCTAAGCCAATGGTCCTCTGTGTCTGTTGCATACCTTTCAGTTTACTCTCTATAGCTTGAGAGAGTTGACTAGCTTCATTGGCCCAAGGTTGCACTCTTGCTGAATTCATTGATGCTTTCTGCCACAACTCGTTGATCTGAGTCTGAATAACCTTCCCTTCCTGGAGTCTAGCAAACCATTGCACATGTGCTAAGGTTCGCACTATTGCCTTGACTTCATCAAACTGCAGCTAGTTTTCTCTTATCTCGGCTTCAACCTTCTGTATATTTGGGTCCTCCTGTGGCGAGGCCAACATATCCATGGTGTTCTAAAAAATATGGATACAATACTTAACCGCAACTTCTAGTATGTCCATGTCTCCCTTAGTAGCAGCCTCGTGCTTCTCTCGAACTTCTGGAGGTGTTGTTGGTTGTAGCTTCATTTGCAACTCTGCGACCTTCATTTTCTTCTCAAATTTGACTCGTTCAACCTCCACTTGGGACTCCTTTATTGCAGTTGCCATCTTTTGGATCTTCTCTTCGGAAGTTGATTCAGCCTGTATGAGGAGCTTTGGAGCTCAATGCAAGTCTGGAAAATGGCGTCCTCCAGCTCCTGCCTAAGTGCAGCAGCTCCATCCCTATCCTAGATTTCCCTAGTAGCTTCATCAACTAATTTCTCATTCTGGCTGTTGATGTCTTTGATTACGAAGAGTGCTGGCTCCTCCCAGATTTTCAATTTGGCAGGCACTCCCTAGTGGAGTTCATGCAATGCTTGAATGGGCAACACTGCTAAGTTTAGATCTAAATTCCTCCCATATGGTGTTGTTGCTTGATCTATCTTGGTAATAAAGTGCAACAACCCTCCTAGAATGGGCATTATGCGAACCTCTGTGGCTACCACCAATGTTGAAGGTAATGCTGGTGTTGCACTTCTCATTCCCACGCTTGCTTGAATCGTTCTCCCTTGTACTTGTAGCTCTTTGAGGCCCTGTTGGACCTATGTCAGTACTGACATGGAATGATCTTGTATATGTCCCCACATGTCCTCGGTGACTAAGCGCATAGTGTCAGCGATCTCATCGATGTCCCCCTCGGTGAGGACCATCGATTCAACGTTGGGGGTCTTGTCAGACTTTTTCTTCTTTCGCACACCTCCAGTGGTGGTTTTCTTCCTCTTATTTAGGATGAAAGGAGAATCAATATCTTTTGTCTCCTTAAAAGGGTTTGCTCCACCATACTCTGGTTCCTCCATGTCCGACTCCTCTTCGTCTACATGCTTTGGCTCCTGCACGGTATTCTCCCAAAGTTCCACAGTGACCTTTTGAGGCACCTTCGTAGTGTCTTCCTTCGACGTACCTACTGTGGCCTTCGTTGTTTTTTTGGTACCTGCCTTATCTCCTTCAACTTCATTGCTGGGGTCCAACCACACACATGAATAATTAGATATTATTGAAAAAATATCCTGCACTGTGACCAAATAGGGCAACTCATACCATATGCCCTCTGCATATTTCTTGACCTGTATGTATATGTTGTGGAAGTTTGCTTTGAAGTTTGTAATTCCACGATATTATTTAAGTAACACTAGTGATAGTTGTGGATTCTAGTTGACCACGGTCTGCAGATCCATCTCAAATAACACCCAAAATAATTTATTCTCAACCACCCGACTTGGATCCTTGGATGCCCACAACGAAGTGTACGTCACAACTTCGCACAAGTCTGGGTCGACAATAGGGAACTATGACTTGTCGGGGATTCTCCAAGCTGTCAAAGCAATCAAAAGTAACAACCATGCATAATGAAAGGGTTTCCCATCTTCCTAGGCCTCATGAAAATCGTCCAGAAACTCTTGGCAGAGGTATCCGACCCAATTGAACTGCACCCCTTGGCTGCACTATGTAACCAACTAAATTATTGGGGCTCGCACCTCATCTTCCATGCACTTCCTCATAATCTTACTGGACATAATGGATGCAACAAAGGCAACCGCCTTATCATTAATCGACCTTACAACGTAGCCTCGCGGCTTCTTTATGACATTGAAGTCTTTCTTTACTTGGTTCGTGAGCTTCTCTTCTTGAGACTTGCCAACAAAATAATTGGCAGGGCCTTCTCCTGCACATGGTAGAGTGGTGATCCTCTTGATCAACATAGCATCATTTGAGATCCTCTCCCCAATCCATAAGGCTCGTTCGTGCACCAAAGCCAGTAACTGGCGCACACATATTGTATTGATGTTTTCGCACCCAAAATGAGGCACAATCAACATGTTTGGTAAATCGACGATTTGAATCCTAGCCACCCACGTCATTGGTTATACTCGCATTACCCCTAACTCCTCATAGTATACCATCTTCAGGTATTTGCTTGGCTCAAAATGAGGGAATTTGGCCCTGTCCGCCAAATTTGATTCCTTCATGCGCAGTTGTGGTACCTGCACTAGCAATGCTCCTTCAAAGGGCACATCTTCGGGCAGCAAAGGTGTACAAACAAAATTTTTTACTGCATTAGGGTCCTTTGTCACCTTAACAATCGACTTTCTTGATGGCATATATAGAGGTATCTGCGAAATTGGCTCTGCCTCATCAACACTTATGTCCTTAACTCCTGCCTCAAGTTCTTCCTTCTCTAAGTCAATTGGCTCCATTGGTTGCTTCCTTTTCCCCTTGTCCATATTTTCCTTACTCCTTTTCTTAGCAGACACTTTCCTAGGTGACTACCTTATCGGTGGATTCTGTGGTTTTTTCTGCTTCTTCACTGTTGTTGCTTCTTCTTGTTCCATAGCTATTTCTACCACTCCTGCAGTTGTGGGCTTTGATCTCGGTGATCTAGGAGATATGGTGTGTGTAGGAGGAGTAGCAGTCATGATGTTTGTTAATCCTTGTTCCAAAAATTCCTAGTAGACATCCTGGGGACCAGGTTTAATGACCTTGCAAGATGAATTGAAGCATGTCAAATATATCCTAATAAATGAAATGAGTTTCATTGGAAGAAATTTTCTAAAAAACATTGACTCTAGACTTCAGCAAGCTTTCAAAAAATGCTAAAACTTTTTTTGGTCGGAGATCAGTTATATTGGTTGGTGATTTGGGAAAGTTACCACCTATTATTGATAAACCTATATATGCATCTTAAGGTCTCGTAAAAGAATAATGGAAGTCATTCACAAAAGTTGTGACCCTTGAAACTGTGTTTTGACAAGATGGAAAAAGCAATGAGAAAAAATGTTTTTGTAATTTGTTGATGAAAGTTAGACATGAAAATCACATAAGTTATAAATTCGTGGGCGTCTTCCTGGTTTCTGTTCACAAAATGTTTGGCAAAGAGATTCAAAGAGTTTGTGATTTCACGAGGAGAGTCACATGATTGGGCAGTGTTGCAGAGAGACCTCACGATGTGTTTCTCTAGCAAGCAAAAAGGGCAGCCCTTGTTAGATGATATATTACAGGAAGCAGAATGTGGATTGGCGTCGAGGCAATGTTCTGCCAAGGGAGGTGTGCAAGTGAGACACTAAAGCACACTGTTGAGATAGCATGTATTGCTAAGATTCATAAGCCCCATCGGTCATCTTGCCGGTGCTTTTGCTTTTTTTCTTGCCCGCTCAACTCCATTTCGCTTGATACACTTAAGAAGCTGACTATGGCGTGAGAATACGGGAGCTTGAGTAGAAGCATTCGGTTATTTGTAGCCTAGAACATGGGTTCCTTTATATATGATCCTTCTATTTCATATCAGCCTTGGCCAACCATAAGTGTGGCCCAGTTTTTAGACCCGACACCCAATAACACACTATATTTGGCATAAAGGCTTCACTTTTGGAGAGACACCACCCAAACCCTCTCTGTTTTAACGCTCTCTATTCCTCGTAAGTAGGATTAATGGGCAAAGATCATAATTTATTCTATTTGAATCACTTCCACCCAGAGTTAATAATCTTTAACCCCCTCCAAATTTTGGGTTGCAGTGATTATTATTTTCATTTAAATATTCCATAATCCATTTTCATCATTAATAATAAAAGAGTTTAATTGAATAATATTTTTTAGATTATTATTTTCATTTAAATATTCCACAATTCATTTTCGTGATTAATAATAAAAGAGTTTAATTGAATAATATTTTTTTTATTTGAAGTTTGTGTTTCTATAGTTAAAGCACTTTTATTTTAAGAGGTTATGAGTTCAATTTTATTGATATTTTAAGCGTGGATTTCCCTTGTACAAATATTGTTAGCCTTTGGTGGAATAAATTTTCCTAAATGTATTTGGAGTTAGGTTCTATTAATAAACCCATAAAAAATGATTCCTTTAAATAAATATTGAACAAATTATTTGTAAATTAAATCTAACATATATTCAATTTAATTAATATATGTATATGAAAATTCTTAAATATTCTTAATTTGAAAAGGGTCATAACTAATTGTGGGGTTACAATGTTGGACAAATGGTTTATGCATTCAACATGTGGACTACTCCTAGGTTAGACTTCCCTAAGGTTATGCTCGAGGAAAATCCCATTGATCAAGGTTCCTTCCTTTTTCAAATAGAGATATGGAGTTTTTATTTTTATTTTTCCTTTTTGGATAAAACTTTATGGAAATAATTTTGATTGTGGATCTCATGTGATTTGTATAAATTAAATTTAGATGGAAAGTACAACCATCTTTCCTGTTAGTCACTTATATAAAAAAATCAATTAACAAAAAAATATTGTATTATTATAAAAGTGTTAACTAATTAATATTTCATTTAAAAATAAAAAATAACCTTAATTAAAAAATAAATAAATTACTATCAGCTAACATATATTTATCTTAATTTCTCATCTACCCAACACTAAGAGATATCAAATTTACGAAAATACAAACTTCTTTTGAGTGTAAAACTTGAGAAAAAAATTGCACTTCAAGAAATTGTATTCCTCTAGATTCTTGGTAAATCCATTGTTGAAATATTAAAATGGATTTATGCTAGTTTAAAAATAATATATATATATATATATATATGTATGTATGTATATGTATGTATATGTATGTATATATATATATATATATATATATATATATATATATATATATATATATATATATATATATATATATATATATATATATATATATATATATATATATATATAGCGTTGACATTAAAATATTTTATATATGTATGATTCGTATTTTCATATTAAAATGCTTATACATGCTCCCTCATAGTCGACAGGAGTTAAAAAACATATATTTATAGGATATAATCAATCTCTTTCTTTCTCTCTCTCTCTCTCTCTATATATATATATATATATACACACACACACACACACACACACACAAACACATTGAATTAGTTTTGTTATTAAATATTGAAGGAATTACAAATCTCCCTCCTACATCAAATTAGAAAGGACCTATTAATGGAATAAGAAATTTTCATTCTTTCTCTCTCCCCAAATATATGACTCTAATATTTTTTATTGAACATGCATATTGAGATATTTTATTTGTACCTCACATTATTTCTATTTTGATTGAACTTAGATCTAATTATAGCTATTCTAGCCTTGACTTGGAGGATAAGTGTGGTTTGAGTAAGGAATTACATGCAAAATCTTGGTTAGTGTAGTTGGCTACCTGTTTCTCCTGCAAATCTTCCATAATTTTCCAGAGCCATACAATTTCCTTTGTTGCTTCAGGTGTTGCCATATATTCTACCTCAATTGTGGAACCTGGTGGAACTGATTATTTGTGTGATGTCCAGGAGACAACTCCTAATCCAAAAATCATAACATAATCTAAAGTAGATACGCCAGTTTCTTTATCTCCATCAAAATCTGAATCAGAGTATCTAATCAAGATGAAGTCATCCACCTGTGTATACATGAATCCAAAGCCTTGAGTTCCCTTTAAGTACTTTAGAAGTATTTGTGTAGCAGACCAATGACCCTAACAAGGCTTTTAAATAAACTTAGATAGGATTCCAACAACAAATGAAATGTATGGTTTAGTAGCATATAGGTAGTTGAGACCTCCTATGAGTTGTTTGTACTTTGTTTCATTCTATAATTCTTTTCCTTCAATGGATGTGAGCTTTAAATTATGTTCCGTTGGAGTAGTGAAAGGATTGCGCTCAACCATGCCAAATTTTTCAACAAGTCTCCAATGTACTTCTTTTGAGAGAGGAACATAAACTTCAGATGTTGGGTTACTTCAATACAAGGATAGTAGTGAACATATCTCAAATTTATCATTGAAAAACCTTTCCTCAAATCCTTCTTCATCGATACAATGCAATTTTCATTTTTCCCTGTCATCAGAAGATCATCTACATACCCCACGTGATATACCACTAATTCTCCAACTTTCTTGACAAACAAAGTTGCATCATCAAGATCATAGTGTGTGAAATTGAGTTTCAGAAGATGCTCAATCAATTTCTCATACCAGGCTCATCGTGCTTGTTTAAGGTCAAACAAGGATTTGAAACGATTGCATACTTTGTGTTCTTCACCCTTCACAACAAATCCTTTTGGTTGAGACACAAATTTATTATATTTCAGGTCTCCATTCAACAAATCGTTTTTTACATCCATTTGATGGATTTCCAACCATTTTGAGCTTCGAAGTAAAATATAGTATGGATGGAAGCCCATTTTGTTGTGGGGGAAAAGTATCCTCATAATTTATCCCTTCGTTTTGTACAATTTTCTTTTTCCACGAGCCTAAATTTATGCCTGTCAAGTGAGAGATATGATGTAACACCATCCTCCCACATCTACCCAAGTACCCAAACAACCAAGATAAATATGCAACAAGAGACTACTATGATTGGATTCAAACTCCTATGTGACCTTAAGGAGATTAAATCAACAGAAACATAACATATAGACCTTCCACTTCAGCTATAGGACCCTTGAGAACCATGCCAACACTTCAGTTAGCCTGCCCCTCAGTCCTGTTAGTGTAAGTCTTGTTAGCCTGTCACCTGGATAAAATGTGCTTTTATTATGCTTGTTAGGGTGTCAAGTCAAATTTTTGTCATTTAAGTTAATCTTCAAATAAAAATTTGGTCATTGGTTGTTGTGTCTAGGTCACTTCTGCTCCTTTCACTTATTCATGGTCTTCATCACTCATCATGGTCATTGTCTTCTTCAAGGTATAATATCTTAATTTAAGTGTCTTGGGTCATGAAATGGTTAAATTCCTCATTTTAGGCCATGGTGTAGGGTTTCACTCCATGTGTCATCATGATAACATATGTAAGAAAAAAAACATGTCCATCATGTGATTCAGTGGGTAAATGGAGTTAGCAGCTTAGGGAAAGAAAAATAAAGGTAAAGGTAATGTTTTATTTCGAATAAGACAATGTTGCAGTACACTACGTCGCCTCAACATTCCTCATAACCACATGTTTGCTTCAAAATATATTTTTGACCAAATGGAGAAGAATTTTACAAAAGTGAAAGAATTTTTTGTCCATTATAGTCCAAGGAACAAAATACTCCTTCATTTATGCACAGGTGCTATCATTTGAAAGAAATTCCTGAAATACACTTGCTATGGGAGAGTTGCTGCACTTCTGGACAACTTGAATTCGTGACAGCTTTTAGGGGGTTTAGTGCAGGTGTTGGCAATGATTAAGGACTCTATTGTGTAACCGACATCCTAAGCTTTCCAATGGTACCTTCAGATCATGATTTGGATTAGTGTAAGGCATCAAAACATGCTCTAAAAGTTGGAGCTTCTCTTTTGTCAGAGACACCCTAGGTTTTGGAGTGACCTTGGGAAAATCAATTTTTCTCCATGATGGAGTGTCCAAATTGCATTCTTGAGGAGTCTATCGTATAGAAAACTTCAAGATATTTCTAAAGAGCCATCACAATCTCAATTCGGAGTAGATTAAGGCCTCCAAAAGCATTTTGGAAAACCAGAGTTGCAATCAAGAAGATTGCGCTGTGCTTGGGTGTTGCACTCAGGAACACTGCGTTGCGCTTGGGCCAGAGTAGCTAAAATTGCCTAAAACTCACCCAAACTCAATTTTTAAGCTTGCTCACTTGTTTTATTACAATCCTAAGCTGAGATACAAGTAAGTACACCAGCTTACTTACCTTTTTAATTTGCAAAATCAATTCATGCCAAAGCTTTCTTCAATTAGGGTTTTTCAGTGAATTTCTCATGCAAAAATGATAGGGTTGATGATGGCCATTTTCCATTCTTGATTTTTAACATGTAAAATCTTACCCTACATCTTTATACATGTTTGATATGCCATGTATACCACTCAATCAACCTCAGAACATAGATTTACCTCACTAAGATTGAAACCCTAGTTCATTCCTAGGGGTTTTGGGCACTTTCCCTAAAAGCTTTGTTTTTTCCCTTTTACAAGCACATTGTTCCTTCATTTCTCTTCCACTCATTTTCATAAGTTTTCCATAATCCATATTCACCTCTTTAAAACCTCCTTTACCATTTTATCAACTCCACCTACCCATCATTTCATTTTTCACTCATCACTCACTATTTTTTCCTCTTTCCTATCATCTAGGGTTTCAAAAATGAAATGAGATTGCTTCACCAAGCCATCACCAAGACACATTAGAACAACCTATGGAAGTAGGTTTATCAAACAAATCAGAGGAGGTTCCCAAGGAACCTAGACCTGAGGTGACAAAAACATACCAGAGATGAAAAGGACTTGTGTTTTCTTCTCATGGTGAGAAAGGGGCCAAGCCTTCTTCATCAACAAAATAGGGATTGACAACAAAGGATAAAGACATAGTTGACCACGAGTTTGAGTTTATTGATTTATAGGGGGAAGACTAGACTTCAATCATGCAATAGACAATCAGAGAGAAGGAATATCAAATCAAGGAGCTAGCAATCAATTTGGAAAGAGAAAAATATGTTACATCAATCCTTGAATCGGAAAACAGTTAGCTCAAAGCAAAGGAGTTGATCCTAGAAAAGGAAAAAGCCAAATTATTGTAGCAAGTTGGAAAAGGTAAGGAGATCATGGAATCAAGAAAGCCTGAAGCATCAGAGGGAGAGGAGAAAGGAAAATACCAAGAACAAGAGGCCTCAAGAAAGCTTTGCAAGAAGAGCAAGAACAAATTCTGCTGAACGAGGACCTTGACCTAGAAGATAGGATTGCCCTAGAGGTTCATCAAGATAAGGAATATTGGCTAGATAGGGTAAATGAACACTTGGAGAAGCTCCTTGAGAAGGAAAATAGGGATAATCAGTTGCTTAGACACATGGCACACCACTACCAAGCTCAAAACATGATCACCAATGTCAAAGTAAAGCAACTTGAAGATAAGCTCAAGGAGGCCAAAAAAGACCCAAAGGATGAGGGGAGCTTAGAGATGATTTGCATCATTGAAGCTATAACAAACATCTTTTTACAACTTCCCTCCAATTTTGAGCAACTTCTGAGCATTTTGAGTTTTTTGAGAAATTTTGGTCTAAATTCAGAAATTCAGTTGCTCCAGAAGCACAGCGCCTTGGCACTGCACTTTTTCCTTAGGACTCGATTTGAGGAAAGGTATCCATTTTTGGAAAGCTCTTGCCATCCTATAAAAACCCATTTTCTCATATTTTGCAGAGGTGGCTCATTTTTGGAAAAAAAGGAAAAAAGGTAACAAAAAACTAGCATTCTGGACCATTTTTTGACAGGCACTACGCTTCTAGAGCGACCTTAGGAGAATGGATTTTTGAAGGCCTTCCCTTCGTCTAAGTTCAGAAATTCAAACTGTTCTGGAAACTAGACTTGAAGGGATAGTTGACAGGTCTCTCAGTTTTGTATTTGGACCCCTAGAAGGCACCTAAAAATCAGCTCAAAGTCAGTGCTGCACTTCTGCACTTTTTTGTGTTTCAAATTGTAAATTACACCGTTTAAATTTCTAGTTTCTAGTTTGACTTAGTCAAAGTCAAGATTCAGTATGTAATGGCACTATTTTCAAGGCTAGGTGATGTAGGCATGAATAAATGTACATCATAGGTTGTTTTTGATGTTTATGAGGCCTCATAAAAGAAGCAAACTCCTAAACAAACTCTCCATGAAGTGTTCGAGTTTCACCTTCTCACTCTCACCTGTTGGTTGAGAGAATCTTGGAGTCAGTTCCCCCACCAAGGAATTCGACTCCTAAAGGTGGGAAAGTGGTCTAGAAGAGTCTATATGTATCATTTCTCCTCAGGAGAAGAGGGTTGAACTTTTTGTGAAGGAAACTTGCATGTAATCATCTTTTCAGCTAATACAGTGACAAGTTGCAGCTATTTTCAAGGAACTCTAGCCCAGTGAGTTCATGGTGCCTGTACTTCATTATTTTAGTTTTCTAATGGTCTAAAAATATTTATCTACATTATATATCTTCTTTCTATGGATTCCTTATAGTAGAATACACATAATTCTTGTTTTTCAAGCTTTGTTATTTGGTTTTCATAGTTATGTGTATGTCTCCCTAAGCGAATGAAATCATGTTTATTTATGCTCATTAGTTTCTTCCACACTATATCCTCTATAATACACTGACAATATTCAAAATACACCATGGCTTCTGATATCTAGCTCCTTCTCTTATTTTCTCCTGCACTCCTACAACCTAGACCTATTTGTGGCTCCAAACCTTAAGTTCAACAAACCCTAAAAACCAAATTTTCACAAACAAACAAACAAATACACATATCTAGCTTAAAATTCATTCGCTTTAAATTCATATCACTGATAAGAGACTTAGTGTTGAAATGTGGCAACAAGAATATTCCAATTTAATTTGTTCTTAAATTAAATTGTGAATTAACACTGAATTTAGTCTTAACAGCTACTTGGAAATAATTAATTAATTCATTTTGAATTAATTAGTTGGAGAAATTCAAGTTAGAAGTCTTTCTGAAGTCATGGAAGAGTTATCCCTTAAAATAAGGAGATAAGATTGAGTTATATTTGAGTGGTAACTAGTTAACTCAGTTTACTAAGTTAAGTCTAGTTAAATTAGTTCCAAACTGTTTAAGGAACTAATAGAGAGTTAACAGTCAGTTGATGCATGCATGCACTCAACTAGTGTACTCCAGTTAACTGAAGAGTCCCTCATCATAAAATCATGCATGTCTATTCTGAGAAAGACCCGGTTGAGATTAAAGACAAGGATAGTGTACTATCAGTTGCATGTGTTTTCTTATAAAGAAAACTCATGCATGCAGTCAATGAATCATTCCTTGAGGATTGCATAGTTCTGATAGTGTGTGAGAGAGTTTTCCACTTGGTTGAGGGAGATCATCCACTTGGTAATAGGAGAATCATCCCAGAGGAACATTGCAAGGAAATAGGAGCTTGGAGGGTAGAGAGGAAGGCATGAGAGAAGCCAATATTTCCTGTGAGCATCTGTGAGGATTGTAATGAGAGTTGGCTAGCTGTGAGAGCTAAGGCTTTGTATAATTCCTATGTATTTCCACCTTGTATGATAATATAGATAGTGGGGTTTTTAGCTGAGGCTTTCCCCAAAGTATTTTCATGTGTATTGTGCATTGATTCTTCTTCTTCTGGTTATATTGTTCAGCTCGATATTGAAGCTTCCACAAATTGATAGCAGAAGTAGGTTATAGTATTTTGCTTTGATTTATATTGCATTATCGGGTTAACCTACCATCAGATTTTCCACATGGTATCAGAGCTAGATTTGTAGCTGGATTTGTAGAAATTTTTTGCAGGATCTCAGAGCTGTGAATAGTATCCTGAGAAGAGAATTCAAAGTTTGAAGTTCGAGGTTGCAGGTGCAAATCGAATTCAAATCATAATTCAAGGTTGGCCAATGGCATTCTATGGCTTGAGACTCAAGTATGCCTTGGAAGGTAGCTCGAATTACACAACATGGAAAGATAGAATGGAGGTTGTATTAGAAGACAATGGCTTAAAGGAATTCATTAATCAAGAAATCCCAAATCCAGCTTCAACTAATGCACAAGATTTGGGTGAGTGGAAGAAGTGTGTGGTGAAGGTGAGACGGATCATCCTTGAGGGAGTTCAAGACCATATTGTCTCGAGTCTACATGGGAAGGATACTCAATTTTCAATGTGGAAGACATTGAAGGACCTCTACCAGAACAGTAGTGACCAGAGGAAATTGGCACTCAAGGATAAGCTTTGAAGAATCAAGATGGAGAAGAGTGATACTATTTCCACATATCTAAACAAGCTCCCCATATGTAGAGATGAGCTTGGTAGTGTGGGAATAACTACTGCCAATGATGATATGGTGAGCCTCGCTCTCCTTGGCCTTCCAAAGAGTTGGAATAGCTACCAGGACTCTGTGAATGGAAGGGAGAAACTACCAGATTGGGAATGACTCTGGTCGGATCTTATGGAGGAGGAGATCAGGAGGAGCACATGAGATGGTTCTTCATCTAAGAATGATGATGAAGAAAATCTGGCCTTAGCAAGTAAGGCAAGGAAAGGGAAGGGGAAGGTTTCCCATTTCAAATTGAATTCTTCTCATGGAGGGAATAAGGGTGACATGTCTAAAGTAAGATGCTTTATGTTGGACACCTAATCCTAAAGGGTTAGCGTGGAAGTTGAATGGACAAAGCAGTCCAAGAGACCTTGGGATCTGAATCCCAAGAGTCACCAATTGTACTATAAATGTGTATCTTATCTTAATAAAAATATGCACTCACTGATTTATCTTTCACATTGTCTTTCTGTCCATGTGAGTTTAACATGGTATCAGAGCCACTTGTTTTTCTGTGGCCTATTATGTGCATGTCAGTCCTGGCCCTCTGCCATATTCTTTTCCAGCGCTCCTGACATGCTGCCGCTGCCTTATAACGCCTCTGCGCCCTCTGTCCTGACACTGCGCTCTCTGCACTGACACTGCGCTCTCTGCACTGCTGAATGTGCGTTTTTGGTGCCTCCGCCCAGGAATACCTAACGCTGCCCCTCTCTGCGCTTGAATATTTGAATCTAACGCTTGCCATCTCTTGGCGTTACAACTGCAATCGTTATGCTCCAGAAACAGCCAGCGCATGGAGGCATGTGGCCCATCTGGAGAAGATATGAAGCCTGAAGCGTGGATGCGTTCATCTGAAGCCTGAAGCGTTGATGCGTTTCTGGTATCGTGACCTGGTGCATTTGAACTGCTGCTTATGTTTTATTAGTTTGATGATATGATGACTGAGTTTATTATGGTGACTGCGTTTTATGAAAAGTATGCTGACTAAGTTTTACTGTAAGAATGGTGACTGCGTTTATTGTGAGAATGGTGTAAGAATGCGTTTTATTGTAAGAAAGAACTGCTCCAAGAAAGAGTTGCGGTGCTTTCACCAGTTTGAAACTACCGTTTGGGAATTCGGCCGCTGCTACTGGGGTTTGGCCGCGTTAAAATTCAATCTCTTCTCCGTCATATTGTGCTTTACCAGAGCCAAAGGTGTAAGCTTGCATTCGTTGGCTTCTTTCAGTACACTACTTACAGTTGATTATATATGACATGGTGCGCATCCGGGGAAAATACGGCATTTATTTACATTGAACTATGTGTAATGCACATTTCTGCTCCAGGATTGGAGAACTTTATCCTCATCTTCTCATGTTGCGATCTTCCATGCTAATTTAAAGCAAAATTTAAAATGCTGTTATTCCTGACTGCTCAGAAGTTCAACAGAAGGAGCTAAATCTCCATTTGCTGCGGCTAGTGCAATTTCTGCCTTAGCTTTTTCAAATCCCATTGCAACAAGATTCTGAATGGCTTCATCATTAATTTGTGTATGTCCCTGACTCATATGTGTAGGGCCTGATTGTTGAGCCTTGCATTTGATGTTACAGTCTCACGAGTGATTATTGGCATCATTGGAGAAGGTGCTTGTGGTTAGCTGCTCCTATCAAGAAGTCTAGTTTGTAGTTCTGTCTCAGAACCAATCCTTGATGTTGATTGAATTTGGGAAGACACAAGCGTCCGACCTCTCCCTGGAAATCTAGGATCTTGCAAAGACTGATTAGGCAAACTTTCGCTCTGTGGCATCCATGAACGGACATTTCTCCAAAAATTACTTAAACCTGCACCACTAGACGCTGGACATGGGAAAGAAGAAAGGAGGTGATGAGCTATTTTTATAGGCGTAAATTTCCAGTTTTGACTCGAAACGATGAAGTGATGTGTTTATGTAGCAGCATATATTCATGCAGAATGCTGGGCGGTGCTGAAAATGTATATGTGCACTAAAGCATTTATCACGAATCGAACTCTCATCATCATCGGTGCCTCTGTTACATTATTCATTCTGTTCATGATTATGCCCTTGCTTCGCTGCGACAGATGTAAATTTATCTATTGATGAAGTCGCCTCTATAACTCGTATGAATCCAGAGAGGGAGACGTTTCATTTGAAATGATCATAAAAAGAAGCAGCATCACCGTGCCCCTTGGTATTATTGTTGAAAGGTGGAGACAGTAATCCCTCATCTCCATCACATAAAGCTGATTGACTCGACATTGTCTTGCTATCCATGTGAGTTTCTGGCATATGCTTTAATCATTGCATTGAATAAGCAAATATTTGGTTGGGGTATTCTATCAAACACTTGGTGCGCATTCTCGACAGTTCTTCGCGTGGAGTACACGTCAACAAGTTTGGAACCTAAAAATGTATCTTTTTCAAATCCATCTGTGATCATACGGGCATGAACTTGCCCCACTGCTTCGATATTTGTATAAATTTCTAACACAGAAGCATAGACTGCAGCGTTGGAATCCACATTAATGCCTCTGTGTCGTGTTCGATTCATCGGCTTTGTTCTCAATTTTTGTGGGTAGTGTTGCTTAAGATGATGAAATAAGCGCGTAACAATATGAATTTGCATGCCATGACGTCTACAGGTTTGAAAAGAGCACGCTAACGACATTGCAGAAGCAATGATAATCTGATATTATGGATAACAGTGTGGCAAGCCATGTGGGGTTTCAAAACTGTGCTGGTAATACCGATCATTAAAATTACTGAAACGGCGGCAATGGCTATTGCAGTGTAAATATCTTTGTCGAATTCAAAGTCTCAGTCTCAGTGTCGATGCTATGAGAGTGAATATACTTATATGTTGTATCCATCTCATCGTGTAACCAAGTTCTCTGCTTCCCAGCTACTTTTTCATTACAGTCTGTTGGCCAAGATGTTTTTTTCTGTGTAATTTTGCGCACAATATGTTCATGGAAAAAATATGTCATATGGTATGAAATTGTATGGTATATGGAAGTATATTGAAAAGCTACATACTTGAAGATTTTTTTTTGAAGACAAAGTGGTACACCAATCATTTTTTTGCAGTCAAAATGGATAGAATGGGTGTTGTATTAGAATTGCTGAACACTCTAATACATTCTACCACGGACAATACAATTATGATTGATAAAGCCATTGTCGCAAACATTCAAATCTGTTTGAAAAATGTACAAGAAAATATTGAGTTTTTGCAGCTGGAAACAAAGCTACAGCAGGAAGAATTACACCAGTGGAGTCATCATTCTGAACCTGTTTCTGTTCAGAACAATGAAGCAGACTCCCATAAACAGCAAGTCAATAATGTTACAGTTCATTCAGATAAAGCAGCAAAGTTACATGCAGATGCAGAGGTTCATTCTGCACTTCCCAAGCCCATCATCAGACCTTGGGAACAGCTTGTCCACAACAAGCACAGAACTGGTCTTGGATATGACAAGGACTTGTCCTTTCATATTCCAGACTATGCCAAGCCCATTCAGTTTCAGAGTGCTGGTTTCATTAATGACGGTTCACCTGCTCCTAATGACAGTTCAGCTTCAACTGTTCCAGACTCTGCCCCTCTTCCACAGCAACAACAACAACAGATCGTGAAATGCCAACACTGTGATCGAGTTGGCCATTTGAAAGATCACTGTTTTGATCTTCATCCATGTAAGCACTGTCATAAAACCAGCCATTCTTCACACAGATGCTTCAAAAACAAACGTCCTGCAAGAACAAAGATTCATCTTGGATGGATCGCTTCTTGGCAATGGGCATCAACAGCCAAGAAGATATTCCAAACACATGTCAGAACTTGTTCCAGAATATTAAACAGTCTTGCAGTTGAGTTTTCTCCATCTTCTCACCTTGTATCTGACAGGGGGGAAATGATGGCCATCTACAAGCTTCAAAGTCACATCAAGCGAGCCTGAGCCACAACCTGCCACACCAGTTTCAGAGTTGTAGCCAGAGACAAAGATGCCCGTGAACAGATTGAGAACACTTCCTCTAGCAGAAGACACCAGCTTCTTGCCAGTTTTGGAAGAGTTCAGGAATTGCATTAAGCATTCCAGAGTTGTTGGTTATCCTTAAACCATCACAGGTTGAGACTTCCCTTTTCAGGTTGAAGTTTTACCTTTTATGCGGGGTGAGACCTCCCTTTCATGGTTGAAGGTTTCCCTCTTTAAAACAATAGGATCACTTCCTCTAGCAGAAAACTTCAGTTTCTTGCCAGTATTGGAAGAGTTCCGGGAACTGCACTAAGCGTTCCAGTGTTGGTGGTCATCCTTAAACCACCGCCCTTTTTTACCAACATTTCATAGAGCACATTCAGCCTAGTGCTGCCATGTATTTTTTGCACATTTTGTATTACAGCTCTCTTCTTGGACTCATACATAACCCTTCGGATTAAGGGGGGGAATGTTGGACACCTAATCCTAAAGGGTTAGCGTGGAAGTTGAATGGACAAAGCAGTCCAAGAGACCTTGGGATCTGAATCCCAAGAGTCACCAATTGTACTATAAATGTGTATCTTATCTTAATAAAAATATGCACTCACTGATTTATCTTTCACATTGTCTTTCTGTCCATGTGAGTTTAACACTTTAATTGTCATGAGATGGGAAATTATGCAACTAATTGCCCATAGAAGAAGTCCAAGAAGGGATCCTCAGAAGGATTGGAAGGTGAGGCATTAACCTCTCAGTTCGAAATGGACTTTACCCTCATCGCATGCATGGTGTTATCGATGATGGGTTGTGTCTGGTATCTTGATAGTGGAGCCTCATTCCACATGATCGGTGATAAAAGTTTATTCAGTGCCTTGGAGGAGAAAGACCTCAAGATGCGCATAGAGATGGGTAATGATGGAAGTTATAGTGTTTCAGGAGTGGGAATGGTTGCTTTTTAGAGGGAGCATGGAGCTCCTCTCACCTTGAAAAATGTGATGTATGTGCCTAGACTGAAGAAGAACTTGGTATCGGTAGCGATGTTGGAGGAAAAAGGCTACGATGTTGTCTTCACTAAAGGAAAGGTGTTCCTAAGACACATAACCAGGTCAGACCAAGAGGATAAGGATTCAGGTGAAGAATCTATATAAACTAGAGGTAGATGATTGTGCAACATTGAGTACGAAAGAAAAATTGGTGCAAAGCCAAGAAATTTTCGAGTTGTGGCATAGGTGGTTGGACCATTTGCATCATGGGGCTTTGAAGATAAAGCAACAAATATCTAAAAGACTTCCCAAAGGTAAACTTGAACAAGTTGACACATGCAAAGGTTGTACCTTGGAAAAGTACACCAAGTCTTCCTTTCATGATCGAGACAATCGAGCAGAGGCTATCTTAGAGCAAGTTCATACATATGTGTATGGACCATTCTCGATGGAATCCACAGCGGAGCAAAGGTATTATGTGATTTTCATTGATGACTATTCTCGTAAATGGTAGATTTATTTCATGTAGAAGAAGGACCAAACTTTCACAAAGTTTCGTGAGTTCAAAGCTTTGGTCAAGAAAGAGTCAGGGAAAAAGATCAAGGCCTTGAGAAGTGACAATGGTGGAGAATATGTCTCTCAAGAGTTTAAGGACTTCTGTACAGCCGAAGGAATTAAATGAGAGTTGACAACATCTCATAACCCACAGTAGAATGGGGTGGCTGAGAGGAAGAACAGAACTATTGTAGGAGCAACACGGGAAATGCTGCATGACCAAGGCCTACCACTTCACTTGTGGGCTGAGGCATGAAACACAATGATCTATTTGCAGAATATAAGTCCGCATCGCGTACTTGGGATGACGACACCAGAGGAAGCTTTCTCCGATAAGAGACCAAATGTGGGCCACTTCAAGATCTTTTGCTCATCGGTATATTGTCATGTGACAAAGGATGCACAGAAGAAGCTTGAGCCTTCAACAGAGTTGGGGATATTTGTGGGGTACACTAATACACCTCAAAACTATCCGGTGTACTTGCCTACCAGTTGGAGGACAGTGGTTTGAAGAGATCTCAAGTTTGATGAGCAAAAGGCCATGCAATTTTCCCTTGAGAGGGAGCTCCAACTACAGGCCGTGGAGGAACTATTGCTTCCTAAGGAGGAGGAACCTTAGACTGATGCAGATCAGTCACATTTAGAAGTCCTAGGAGTGGAGACATCCACTCAAGTAGAGTCTTCCAGAGATGGATGGAAGCGCACAAGAGAAGCTGACATATTGTTGGAGGATACGAGAGAGAATGTGGGAGCACCATCTTCTTAGAGCAAATAGAGGAAGTCACCTGAGAGGCACACTAGATACATGGCCCTTGCTGGGGAATGTGTTGAGACCGAGCCATCTTCCTTTGAGGAAGTAGTGCAACAGCCGATTTGGGTTGATGCTATGGTGGAGGAGTGTGACTCCATAGTTCGTAACAGTGTTTGGGAGGTGGTTACGAGACCGAAGAACAATTCAGTTGTGAGTTCCTGTTGGCTTTACAAGGTAAAGCAAGCTACTGATGATGGGAGGATCATGTTGCTGCAATATATTTCAACAAAGGAGCAAGATGCTGACATTTTGACAAAGGCATTGTCAAAGTGTAAATTTGAGTTCCATAGAGACAGGGTCAGGGTGGCAGATAATCTCTTTCTTTTTGAGAGGGAGTGTTGAAATGTGGCAACAAGAATATTCCAATTTAATTTTCCTTGAATTAAATTGTGAATTAAAATCGAAATTAGTCTTAACAACTACTTGGAAATAATTAATTAATTCATTTTGAATTCATTGGTTGGAGAAATTCAAGTTAGAATTATTTCTGAAGTCATGCAAGAGTTATCCCTTAAATTAAGGATATAACATTGAGTTATGTTTGAGTTGTTATTAGTTAACTCAATTTACTGAGTTAAGTCCAATTAAATTAGTTCCAAACTATTTGAGAAATTAATAGAGAGTTAACAGTCAATTGATGCATGCATGCACTCAACTAGTGTACTCCAGTTAACTAAAGATTCCCTCATCAAAAACTCATGCATGTCTATTCTGAGAAAGACCCAGTTGAGATTAAAGACAAGGATAGTGTACTATGAGTTGCATGTGTTTTCTTATAAAGAAAACTCATGCATGTAGTCAAGGAATAATTCCTTGAGGATTGCATATATTTGATAGTGTGTGAGAGAGTGTTCCACTTAGTTGAGGGAGATCATCCACTTGGTAATAGGAGAATCATCCCAGAGGAATAGTGCAAGGAAATAGGAGCTTAGAGGGCAGAGAGAAGCCAAGATTTCATATGAGCATCTGTGAGGATTGTACTGAGAGCTGGCTAGTTGTGAGAGCTAAGACTTTGTATAATTCCTATGTATCTCCACCTTGTATGATAATACAGATAGTGGGGTTTTTAGCTGAGGCTTTCCCCAAAGTATTTTCATGTGTATTGTGCATTGATTCTTCTTCTTTTGGTTATATTGTTTAGCTCGATCTTTAAGCTTTCGTAAATTGATAGTAGAAGTAGGTTATAGTATTGTTATTTGATTTATATTGCATTATTGGGTTAACCTACATACAAATTTTCTACACTTAGATAGATCCCTCTCATGCTCAGTAGGGCTAGCTACTAAGTTGAAGTGGTTTGAGGTTACCCTTCTCGATTTCCATTTTAGCCTAGGAGATTGTAAGGACTAACATTTTTGGCACTGCTACCGGGGTACGAAAGAACATATCCTCCCTGGGAAAGAACGACAAGGATCAAATCTGATTGCTAATGGTGAATAGTGATCAAACACAAGAAAGGGGGTGCATCTTTCACCCAATGACTCCAATGTCGAAGAATCCAAAGGTTCAGAAATTTCATGGCGACTCCACAGATAAAAAAACCAATAGTTTGAAGAATTTCTTCGTGTCTTAATTGTTTTCAAGATGGATTCAACTGCTCAAAGGTATGCTCCTATGAATCAAGCTCATATTACTATTTTTCCAAATCAAATTTCTTGTATAGATTGGCAAACAGGGTTGCCAATGTTTAAAGGTCAGTATGGAGAAGATGGTAGTTTGCATTTGGTCAAATTTTATTTTCATATTCACAGATTAAAGGCTAAGTTTCCTGAAGATTGTCTGATGAATATTTTCATGGCTACCTTGGAGGAAATGGTGAGGAAATGGTATGAGAGTCTACCATCTGCTAGTTTATATTCTCTAAAGGATTTTCATTCAGTTTTCTTTCAACATTGTCAAAGCTGCAATTTTTCCTTATTAATGATGGATAGCTGTTGTGAGATTTCTGAAAATTTTATTAAATTACTTGAAAATTCGTATGGGGATGAAGAATTTATGGAAGAAGATATATTAGAAGCCCTTTATGATTTTTCCTCCCATCAAGAATCATCAGTTTCCTCCTTGAATGAAACAGACTGGGATCAAAACAGAGAAAGGCCTACTCCTGATCTTGAAAATGAAAATTACCAAGCCAATGTTGATTTCTATAAAACTCAGATGTCTCCTCTGCCTGAAGATGAAATTGATCAACTTTTGAAAAAACATGTTACAGACCAAGTTAAGGCAGGTTTGCAATGCTCACACAGTCAAGATTGTGTGAGTGAAATTTCTTCCATTATTGAAAATGAAAATCTGGATTTAAATGATGACAATCATGAGACTAATGAAACTATACATGAAGTTGTTGTGAGTAAGCCAATTTGTGATGTAGATTCCCTGCAAGGAGATCAGCTAACAAAGGCTGTTTTCTTTCATGAAAAGGATAGAGCTGACTTGTTTAATAATCTTGAAGAATGTGTTTTGTTCAAGGATGATTTAGACTATGAAATGGAAGAGTATGAGTCTGAGATAGACAGTATGCTATAGATAGAATCATAGTTACTAATGCTTGAGAAATTTGCAGCCAACACTCACGTGGCAAAAAGTCATATTTCCCTATGCCTTCCTATGTATTAACAACCAAGTATTCTTTTAGATCAAAATGAAAGGAGTACTTGTATTTTTGTTAGATTTCACAAGAGTGCGCTGTGCTTGGAGGCTTGGCACTACGCTCAGGAACACTGCGCTACGCTTGGGCCAGAGTAGCTAAAATTTCCTGAAACTCACCCAAAACCAACTTTTAAGCTTGATCACTTGTTTTATTTCAATCCTAAGCTGAGCTACAAGTAAGTACACCACCTTACTTACCTTTTTAATTTTCAAAATCAATTCATTCCAAAGCTTTCTTCAATTAGGGGTTTTCAGTGAATTTCTCATGAAAAAGTGATAGGGTTGATGATGACCACTTTCCTTTCTTGATTTTTAACATGTAAAATCTTACCATACACCTTTATACATGTTTGATATGCCATGTAAACCACTCAATCAACCTCAGAACATAAATTTACCTCATTAAGATTGAAACCCTAGTTCATTCCTAGGGGTTTTGGGCACTTTCCCTAAACGCGAACTACCCATCTTGAACACCTCCCATTTATAGATGTGGAAAATCATGGTCATACGACAAACGTCGACGTGGGAATAAATGGAGAGAATGAAAGAATGCAGCTATTGTACGAGTGTTTCCTCGTTATAATTCAATTCCTAATCATAAAGATGACAAGTTTTTAGAATTTTGTTGATCGAAGTTGATATTATAAAAGACCTTTCGTGATCTCCGTAGAGATATAGGTCACAAGTGATGAAATAGTTCATAATTGGGAAAACTTTCGATACAATCCATGGCATATTAATTGTAATCCATTACCTCCAATTCAAACAGTTGAATTTGATGAAGTTCCAAATCCACCTACAAATTCTAGGAAAAATAAGTGGGAGATCATTTGTGGATTATATAAGAATAAATTTATAAATTATAATGAGATTGAGATGCTTAGACATAAGGATCGTGATGTTATGCATAACTTGATCAAAAATTTTGTGGATGAGGAAACTTCTAATCGTGCTATTCATTTCATATCTTAAAATAAAAAGTTGAATATGATTCATACTAACCAACATTTGATGTCTTATTCCTTTAAATGTTTGGGAGTTAAAAAAAGAATAGCATTTGATATTATCCTTGACCATTATAGATCAAGGTTGATCCTTTACTTCTGAGAATCCAAGGAACTGCAAGAAAGTCTTATTTTATTGGAGCTATTAAAAAGGCCCTTGAGATTGAGGCTCTTCCCGAGAAGAGCCCACTACTTCTTTTATCTCCTACAAGGGTTGCAGCTTTTAACATATTTGGAACAACGATTCATTTTTCACTTCAAATCCCAATCAAATAGGTAACTCATCTTCGGGGACCACATTTAATTACCTTGAAAGATGAATTGAATCATGTCAAATATATCCTAATAGATGAAAAAAACTCATTAAATTGACCATGATTATCATCATAGTTCTATAAAATACCTTTTAAGTTGTCATTCTGACATTTTAATTATAGTTAAGCTCTCATCTTACCTTTTTTATTAGAGAATGGATCACATGTTGTGCCTCTTTAGAACATTGAGTAACTTCAAACCAAGTACAAGGGAAAGCCATTGAAACATATGCACAATTTTCATCCTTGAGACCACTTATAAGACATTCATGGGATAAGGTGTCTATCATACCTTTTGTGAAAAAGCTAATTACTTGAAAGCAGTGATGTAGTCTTTAGATGTACTTGATTGTTTAACCTTGGTCAACTGGCCCAAATGATTAGTATCAATGTCAAAGCATTCATAAATATCAACAAATTAAGTCGAAGAAGTACATCCATGGTGGGAATTTTTGTTCCATTTCCACTATTACCCACACTCTAGATCTAAATATAGGACACCCATGCAAGGACAAGGCCATCAAATGTATTCAAATCTACTTTAGGAATGCGTGGATATCAAGAAAATGAGCTACAATGGGATTTGGGCCGAGATCTATCATTGATAACTGAGGGCATGGATATCAAGTTATGTTTTTACAGTTAGAAAACAAAGAGTATTGGATGCATTATTATATAAGGTTAAAATGATCCATATTATTGCAATGTTCAAGTTGATTATAATGCTCTATATGAGTTACTTGAAATTGCAATAAATGTATCAAATATGATTAATTATGTTACTTTACCAGAGATATACATTGGAGCTGAATTTGCAGTTTTGTGATGTATTAAAAGGCCTAACTACATCTTCTTTTGTGACAAGACCTCTAAATCTACCACAAGAGATTGAACTTATTTGAGCTTGGGAAAATAACCCTAATGTAGAGCAACATAAACATAACACTTTAGATACTTCTTACTTAATATCATTATGAGACATCTTGCTCAAGCTTCTGCTACAGTTTTTGTAAAGAAGAATATGACAAATCTATCGAAAATAATGGAGTTACGAGAGTATCTAAAAAGTCTTCCAAAATCATGAATTGCGGAAAGGTTAATGTGATTTGGAACTGTACTAAGAGGTACACGTGAATATTGGAGCAGTTATGGAATGGCCATATTTGTATAAATTAATTCCCAGTAAAGTCTTGTAGATCCAGGGGAAGCAAGGAAACGAGACATCAAAATTTCATTAATAATCCTCATATTGTAGCACAATATTTGAATTTAAGGGATACAATGTTTTGAGATGAAATTTTTGAGCATTTTCATCGAGCTACAGATTTTTGGTGTCGCTATGAATTCCAACATCGTGGATCTCCACACGTGCATGGATTTCTATGGTTAAAAAGTACTCCTAACATGGACACTTTGAATTGGGATGATCCTCCACAGGTTATGCTTGCTAAAGAATATTTTGATAGATGTGTACATGCAATGAATCCACGTGATTGACATCAAAGAAATATTCAGTTTAGGCTCAATGTTGATGACCACCCTTGCTTAAAGGACATGCAACAAATATTTCAATTTGATCCTATGATTATGAAGAACTTCTGAATTGTGTTGAGCGTCACATCACTTGCAATGAGAAATCTTGCCTACACAAGAAGGTGGGAAGATTGGTGTGTCAATATAAGGTGCCATGGGATTTATGCGATCATTCAAAACTTTATGTTGATGAGAATTGAGAAAAAAAGTATGAACCAAGAAGAAACGATGATAGACTGAATACACATAATCGTGAAACATTAATGATGTGGAGAGATGATATAGATTGGCAATCTGATCTTTCAAAGCGTATGGTCATTAATTACATAAAAAAATATGCTACAAAGTCTGAAAAAGGATCATAAACATTTCATGATTTGTTGATGCGTGTTTCCTCTATTCAAAATCCAAATGAACCAACAACATGCACATATAAGAGTGTGTTATGTGAATCCATTGTTGACAGAGATATAGATGCATAGGACACACGCCATTTGCTTTTAGAGCTTCCTCTTTCTGAATGTAGTCATTGATTTGTGGTTCTAAATATTGGTTTGAAGGTTTTCAAACAAGTGTGTGTTGATACATATGACAATGACAATGACAATTCTCTTATTGATGCATATATTGAATGACCTACCCATCCTGAACACCTTCCATTGATAGATGTGGCAAAATCCTGGTCATACAACAAAAGTCAACGTGGGGATAAATGGAGAGAACGAAAAAATGCAACTATTGTACGAGTGTTTTCTTGTTATAATTCAATTCCTAATCATGAAGATGACAAGTTTTTAGAATTTTGTTGGTCAAAGTTGATATTATAAAAGACCTTTCCTGATCTCCCTAGAGATATAGGTCACACAACTGATGAAATTGTGCATAACTGGGAAAACTTTCGATACAATCCATGGCATGTTGATCATAATCCATTACCTCCAATTCAAATAGTTGAATTTGATGAAGAAGAAGTTCCAAATCCACCTACAAATTCTAGGAAAAATGAGTGGGAAATCATTTGTGGATTATATAAGAATAAATTTATAAATTATAATGAGATTGAGATGCTTGGACATAAGGATCGTGATGTTATGCATAACTGGAGCAAAAAAATTGTGGCTGAGGAAACTTCTAATCGTGCTATTCATTTTCATACTAACCAACATTCGAAGTCTTATTCGTTTGAATGTTTGGGAGTTAAACAAAGAATAGCATTTGATATTATCATTTACCAATTTAGATCAGGGGTTGACCCTTTACTTATGATAATACATGGAAGTTAAACAAAGAATAGCATTTGATATTATCCTTGACCATTATAGATCAGGGGTTGACCCTTTACATATGATAATACAAGGAAATGCAAGTACAAGAAAGTCTTATTTGATTGGAGCTATTAGAAAGGCCCTTGAGATTGAGGCTCTGTGCGAGAATACCCATTGCTTATTTTAGCTCCTACAGGGGTTGCAACTTTTAACATATCTTGAACAACAATTCAATTTGCACTTCAAATGCCAATAAAAGAGGTAACACGTCTTTGGGGACCAGGGTTACTGACCTTGCAAGATGAATTGAAGCATGTCAAATATATCCTAATAAATGAAATGAGTTTCATTGGAAGAAATTTGCTAAAAAGCATTGACTCTAGACTTCAGCAAGCTTTCACATTGGTTGGTGATTTGGGACAGTTACCACCTATTACTGATAAACCTATATATGCATCTGAATGTCTCATAAAAGAAATATGGAATTCATTCACAAAAGTTGTGACTCTTGACACTACGTTTCGACAATATGGATAGAGCATGAGTTTATTCACTAATTTTCTAATTTTCAATAAAAAAACCCCATACCTTAGAACATTCACAAGAAGGAAAGGAACAAAGTCAACCACAAATCTACTTAACACTAATGTCAAGCTCTCTTGCTAACAAAAAGCCTAAATCTTCTACTTCCTCTATACAGTGTCAATCTAAAGAACAATATAACCATGAAAACAACAACTTTCTCAAATCTCCAAAAACACCCTTAAAAGAAAAAGATACTCCTTTAAAAAAGGAAGCAAATTAAAATATCAAAGAAAAATAACTCCTCCATCACCAAAATAACCAACTTCAGATGCTAAAATGAAAAATATTTCTCATTCAACAATACACACCTTTCATGGAGAAAATCCAATTACCTCCTTTTTTTTTTTTAACTTCAATACCCTACATTGCTTTCAAAAGTATAGACACAGATACACCAAGTGGAAAACATATTCCACACATGGGTAATTTTTATACCAAAGGAACACAAACTGGAATCTTAAGTGGTGAATAAAAGGAATAATAAAAAGCTAAAAATGAGTCAATCTCAAGGGTAAATGCCCTTTCTCTCTTCATTCAATTCAACTTCGAGAATCTCCCAATCCTGGCATTCATCTTCTACGTAGTGATTTGATTCAACTTCGAGAATCTCCCAATCCTGGGATTCATCTTCTACGTAGTCATTTGATTCAACTTCGAGAATCTCCCAATCCTGGCATTCATCTTCTACGTAGTGATTTGATTCAACTTCGAGAATCTCCCAATCCTGGCATTCATCTTCTACGTAGTCATTTGATTCAACTTCGAGAATCTCCCAATCCTGGCATTCATCTTCTACGTAGTCATTTGATTCAACTTCGAGAATCTCCCAATCCTCGAATTCATCTTCTACGTACTCATTTAATTCAACTTCGAGAATCACCCAATCCTCGAATTCTCGTACTCATTCATCTCGTACTCATTTAATTCAACTTCGAGAATCTCCCAATCTCCAACGCTATCCTGAGGTTTGAAATTGACTTCTACGACATCCCCACCCGCAAAAATATGTTCATCCTTCAAATAAAATTCGAATTCGAATTTATCCTTACTGGAAATATCGATTCTTCTGCAATTCTGATGAGCTGCGAAACAATTATCGTTAGAATCTGCGAAAACATCTTCAATGCAGTCCCCATGATCTGCAGTTATATCATCATCCTTTTCTAATTCTAACTCGTGGTTACAGCCTGCAAAATCATCTTGCATTTCGGTATCTCCAGCTGATGCAATAACATCATCATGTACAGTTGTGGGCACTGCAGCAGCACCATTGCGGTCACTATAGGATTTTAAGCCTGTTAATTCTTTGCGAATAAAAAACAACAAATAGACTTGCTGATCTGACAACACCTCCTGTTCGGAGACAGGAGAGACATTCGCATCATTGCAGCAATGCCAGCTATCATCTTCCAGGTTCTTCACATAGGCATAATAATGCCCAGAGTCATGGGAGAATCCTGAATGGATAATGGTGGCGAATAGAATATAATAGTCCGTATTAATATTATACTTCTCCTGGTCAGCACCTGCAGACAAATAATTATCAAGTCCCAAGCGTTGTTTAAAGCTAATATTCCGATTTATTTTAATGCTAGAACCATAATCATCCATAGCAAATCTGTTGAGTTGAATGACCAGAACGTTGGGAGGTTTGAAAATTGACATTTGCATTTGGGCTGGCGTTAAGTTTTTGCAATTTTGGCATCTATAAACATTATCCCCATCTTCCAGCAGCTGTGATGCAAAATAACAAGAGAGCGCCTCTTCCAAGGAAGTTACAGCGTTTGTTAATGGAAGGCTCAGGTCCATAATATCTTCCTTCTCGTTCGACTCACCTCCGCAGAAAATGCACTTCACTTGCCATTGCGTTACACCGCCGAAGATGCTTTTAATAATCCCTTCATCTCCGCCATCTTTTTCACGTACTCTCTGCTGCTTCCACACGTCGTTGCAGGCTCCAATCACATAAGTTAGAAATTCGTGGGCGTCTTCCTGGTTTCCTTTCACAAAATGTTTGGCAAAGAGATTCAAAGAGTTTGTGATTTCACGAGGAGAGTCGCATGATTGGGCAGTGTTGCAGAGAGACCTCACGATGCGTTTCTCCAGCAAGCAGAAAGGGCAGTCATGGTTAGACGATATATTGCAGGAAGCAGAATGTGGATTGGCGCCGAGGCAATGTTCTGCCAAGGGAGGTGTGTAAGTGAGACACTGAAGCACACTGTTGAGATAGCATGTATTGCCAAGATTCATAAGCCCTGTCGGTCGTCTTGCCCGTGCTTCTTTTTCTTGCCCGCCCGACTCCATTGCGCTTGTTACACTGAAGAAGCTGGCTATGGCGTGAGAATCCCCGAGCTGGAGTAGAAGCATTCGGTTATTACTTTGACAATACGAGTGTATTTCTGGCTTAGAACGTGGATTCCTCCTTTATATATAGATCCTTCCTTCCGTTTCATACCAGCCTTGGCCTTGGCCGACCATTAGTGTGGCCCAGTTTTTAGACCCGACACCCACCCAGGTCATAGTTTATTTAATTTGAATTTTGAATCACCTCCACCGAGAGTTAATAATCTTTAACCCCCTCCAAATTTTGGGTTGCCGTGATTATTATTTTCATTTAAATATTCCATAATCCATTTTCAAGAGTTTAAATATTCCATAATCCATTGATCATGGTTCCTTCTTTTTTCAAATAGAGAGATAGAGTTTTTATTTTTATTTTTCCTTTTTGGATAAAACTTTATAGAAATACTTTCGACTTTGGATCTCATGTCATTTGTAGAAGTTAAATTTAAATAGAGAGTACAACCATCTTTCCTCTTAGTCACTTATATAAAACAAATCAATTAACAAAAAAATATTGTGTTATTATAGAAGTGTTAAATAATTAATATTTTATTTAAAAATAAAAAAATATTCTTAATTAAAAAAAATTACTATAAACTAACATATATTTATCTTAATTTCTCATCTACCAAGCACTTCTTTTGAGTGTAAAACTTGAGAAAAAAATTGCACTTCAAGAAATTGTGTTCCTCTAGATTCTTGGTAAATCCATTGTTAAAATATTAAAATGGATTTATGCTAGTTTAAAAATAATTTTGATATATATATATATATATATATATATATATATATATATATATATATATATAGCCTTGACATTGAAATTTTTTATATATTTATGATTCATATTTTCATATTAAAATGCTAATACATGTTCCCTCCTATTCGGCACGAGTTAAAAAACATATATTTATAGGATATAGTCAATCTCTTTCTTTCTATATATATATATACATACACAAACACATTGAATTAGTTTTGTTATTAAATATTGAAGGTTGCCTACCTCTTTCTCCTGCAAATCTTCCATAATTTTCTAGAGCCATACAATTTCCTTTGTTGCTTTAGGTGTTGCCACATATTTTGCCTCAATTGTGGAACCTGGTGGAACTGGTTATTTGTGTGACATCTAGGAGACAACTCCTAATCCAAAACTCATAACATAATCTAAAGTAGATACGCCAGTTCCTTTATCTCCATCAAAATCTGAATCAGAGTATCTAAACAAGCTAAAGTCATCCACCTGTGTATACATGAATCTAAAGCCTTGAGTTCCCTTTAAGTACTTTAGAAGTCTTTGTGTAGCAAACCAATGACCCTCACAAGGCTTTTAAATAAATCTAGATAGGATTCCAACAATAAATGAAATGTAGTATTCAGGTAGTTGAGACCTCTTATGACTTGTCGGTACTTTGTTGCATTCTATAAATCTTTTCCTTCAGTGGATGTGATTTTTAAATTATGTTCCGTTGGAGTAGTCAAAGGATTGCACTCAACCATGCCAATTTTTTCAACAAGTCTCCAATGTACTTCTTTTGAGAGAGGAATATAAACTTAAGATGCTGGGTTACTTCAATACAATGATAGTAATGAACATATCTCAAATATATCATTGCAAAACCTTTCCTCAAATCCTTCTTCATCGATGCAATGCAACTTTCATTTTTCCCTGTCATCAGAAGATCATCTACATACACCACGAGATATACCACTGTTTTTCCAACTTTCTTGACAAAAAAAGTTGCATCATCAAGATCATAGTGTATGAAATTGAGTTTCAAAAGATGCTCAGTCAATTTCTCATACCAGGCTCACAGTGCTTGTTTAATGTCAAACAAGGATTTAACAAGCTTGCATACTTTGTGTTCATGACCCTTCACAACAAATCCTTTTGGTTGAGAAATAAATTTATTATATTTCAGATCTCCATTCAAGAAATATATTTTTACATCCATTTGATGGACTTTCCAACTGTTTTTAGCTTCTAAGGAAAATATAGTATGGACGGAAGCCCATTTTGTTGTGGGGAAAAAGGTATCCTCATAATTTATCCATTCCTTTTGTGCAAATTTTTTTTCCACGAGCCTACAACCAAGATAAACATGCAACGAGAGGCTACTATGATTGGATTCAAACTCCTATGTGACCTTAAGGAAATGAAATCAACAGAAACATAACATATAGACCTTCCACATCAGCTACAGGACCCTTGAGAACCATGCCAACACTTTAAGCAGCCTGCCCCTCGGTCCTGTTAGTGTCAGTCTTGTTAGCCTATCACCTGGATCAAATGTTCTTTTTCTATGCTTGTTAGTGTGTCAAGTCAACTTTTTATCAATTAAGTGAATCTTCAAATAAAAATTTGGTCATTGGTTGTTGTGTCCAGGTCACTACTACTCCCTTCACTTACTCATGGTCTTCATCCCTCATCATGGTCATTGTCTTCTTCAAGGTATCATATCTTCATTTACGTGTCTTGGGTCATGAAATGGTTAAATTCCTCATTTTAGGTCATGGTCTAGGGTTTCGCTCCATGTGTCATCATGATACCATATGTAAAAAAAAAAACATGTCCATCATGTGATTCAGTGGGTAAAGGGAGTTAGCAGCTTAGGGAAAGAAAAATAAAGGTAAAGGTAATGTTTTATTTCCAATAAGAGAATATTGTAGTACACTACCTCGCCTCATCATTCCTCATAGGGACATGTTTGCTTCAAAATATATTTTTGACCAAATGGAGAAGAATTTTACAAAAGTGAAATAAAATTTTGTCCATTATAGTCCAAGGAACAAAAACCTCCTTCATTTTATGCACAGGTGTTATCATTTGAAAGAAATTCACAAAATACACTTGCTACGGGAGAATTGTTGCACTTCTGGACAGCTTGAATTCAAGACAACTTTTCAGGAGTTTGGAGCAGTTATTGACAGTGCTTAAGGATTCTATTGTGTACCAGACATACTAAGCTTTCCAATGGTACCTTCAGATCATTATTTTGATTAGTGTAAGGCATCAAAACGTGCTTTGCAAGTTGGCGTTGCTCTTTTATTAGAGACACGCTGGGTTTTGGAGTGACCTCGGGAAAATCAATTTTCCTCCTTGATGGAGTGTCCAAATTTCATTCTTGAGGATTCTATCATATAGAAGACTTCAAGATATTTCCAACAAGCTATGAAGCTCTCAATTCGGAGCAGATTAAGGCCTCTAATAGTGGTTTGGAAAGCTGGTGTTGCGCTCAGGAAGATTGTGTTGCACTGAGGAACATTGTGCTGCGCTTGGGCCAGAGTAGCTAAAATTGCCTCAAACTCACCCAAAATCAATTTTTAAGATTTCTCACTTGTTTTATTGCAATCCTTAGCTGAGCTATAAGCAAGTACACCACCTTACTTACCTTTTTAATTTGCAAAATCAATTCATGCAAAAGCTTTCTTCAATTAGGGTTTTTTAGTGAATTTCTCATGCAAAAATGATAGGTTAATGATGACCATTTTCCTTTCTTGTTTTTTAACATGTAAAATCTTACCCTACACCTTTATACATGTTTGATATGCCATGTAAACCACTCAATCAACCTCTAAAAATAAATTTACCTCACTAAGATTAAAACTGTAGTTCATTCCTAGGGGTTTTGGGCACTTTCCCTAAAAGCTTTGCTTTTTCCCTTTTACAAGCACATTGTTCCTTCATTTCTCTTCCACTCGTTTTCATAATTTTTCCATAATCCATATCCACTCCACGTACCCATCATATCAACTCCACGTACCCATCATTTCATTTTTCACTCATCCATCACTATTTTTTCCCCTTTCCTATCATCTAGGGTTTCAAAAATGAAATGATATTGTTTCACCCAGCCATCACCAAGACACATCAGCATAGCCTATGGAAGTAGGGTTATCAAACAAATCAAAGGAGGTTCCCAAGGCACCTATAACTGAGGTGACAAAAACATACCAGAGACACTTTTGATAAAGATGTAGAAATTTCTGTTTTCCCACCCCGGTTTTCAGTTTCTCATTATTTCTCCCATATAGTTAAATGCCCTTTCCCATAACCATACATTTAACAAGCTGAAAAAAATAAATTTGCTGAAAACACAAATTCTGGAAATTTTAGAGAATGCTGGAAATTGCAGAAATAAAAATCAGCAGTAATAGACAACGATTAAAACACATTTAAACACTGAGATTTTTGGTCAATGTGACCTTGGAAAAACCCCCTACAACTCTTGGGGAAAACCAGTTTGAGAGCTCTTCTTTATTTCTGAAAATTGCCTTTTACAGTGAGAAATTTTCAGCAAAAAATCAGCAAGCAAATTTACAACTTATCTCTTTTCCCATGCTTCACAGCAAACTGGAAATTACAACAAATAGGACAGCAATAAATGTTGTACAGTCTCCTCAATTTTCGTGCCCATTTTCAGCATTAAATGCTGTTGTATGGCCCTCATTTTTCATGCAGAAAAACCAGAAAAATGCTCCTCGATTTTTGTGCAAACCTCTCCTCGAAAATCGTGCCAAAATCTGCCTTTCACTCTGTGCTGAATCAGCTGTACAAATCTGCTCAACTGCTGCCTTGGAATGTGTGCCAAACTACTGTTTCCTTCTCCTCCCTGCTCAAAATCTCTCTTGCTCTCTTGCTCTCCTTCTCCCAATCTGCTTATGAAAGAATTGAATCGAATGTTATCTTTTCCTCCTTTTCCTCCCTTAATATAAGTCCAAATGGCTTTTGGGTGACCCAAGTGACTTTTGGGTGATCTCTAAATCCAATGGCTGAAATAGATTTAGATCAATGGCTGAGATTAAATGCTCATTTAAATCTCACTTTTATTTTTTAATTCACCCCACTTTAATAAAGACCCACTTAGTCATTTATTTCCAAAGTCACTTTTCCTTTCTAATTTTTCATTGACTTTATAAAAGTCACTTTAAAATTAGACTTAGTAACTTTATCACTTAAAGTCACTTTTAAATTAGATTTAACTTTATAAAATTATAAAGTCACTTTAGGAGAAAAATTAAATTCTTTTGGACATTTTTCCCTAGGCCAAAGATCAAAGCCTAAGGGAACCACCTGTCCTCCGGTACCAAATTTCAACACTCCCTCTTACCGAGGAAGGTGTTCCTCACCACACCCATCTTGTCTCTGAAATAGACATGCTTTCCCCGTGGTAAGGCTTTGGTAAGGATATCTGCAACCTGCTCATCAGTGGAAATATACTCAAGCTTCACAACTCCCTTCTGAACATAGTCTCTGATGAAATGATATATGATCCCAATATGCTTTGACCTGTCATGAAATACTGGATTCTCCGTGAGTTTAATGCAACTCTGATTATCACAGTAAATCACTGAAGGTCTCAACGGCTGACCAAATAAGCCAAACAACATCTTGCGAAGCCAGATGGCCTCACAACTAGCTAGACTAGCTGCCATATACTCTGCTTCCGTTGAACTCAGTGCTACGGACTGTTGCTTCCAGCTGAACCATGACACTACTGCTAAACCCAACCCAAAACAGCACCCTGAAATGCTCTTCTTATCAGAAGCACAACCTGCCCAATCAGAATCAGTGTATCCTGCCAATCTCACTCCATCTCCCTGCCTGTAGTCCAGACCATAATCCACTGTCCCCTGCAAGTATCACAAAATGTGTTTTGCAGCCACCCAGTGAACCTTCCTAGGCTCACACATAAACTGACTCATTGTGTTGACTGCAAAACAGATATCTGGCCTAGTGTTGACCAAATACATCAAGGAACCAATCAGCTGCCTGTACAATGTGGGATCCACCAACTCGGAATCCAAAGCATGAAGCTTCTTCCAGTTGGTGATCATTGGTGTCGACATGGGTCTACAATCCTCCATGTGGAATCTGCTAAGGATGTCCACAATATACTTCCCCTGCCCCAGGAAGAAATGCCCCTCCTCCTGCCACACCTCCAAACCCAAAAAGTAATGCATCAAGCCGATGTCCTTCATCTCAAACTCCATCGCAAGATCTCTCTTGCAGTGCTCTATGAGTCTCTTTGCACCTGTAATGATCAAGTCATCCACATACAACACCCGAATGAGAGGCTCCTCACCAATCACAATAAAGTAAAGGTTCGGATCTGACTCACTCTTTGTGATACCCATCCCCTGCAAATATGTATCTATCCTGGAGTACCAAGCTCTAGGAGCTTGCTTCAGGCCATAAAGGGCCTTCTTCAGTCTGCACACATGGGACTCCTTCCCATGCACCTCAAAGCCCTGTGGCTGCTCAATGTACACGTCCTCCTGTATGAAGCCATTGAGAAATGCGGTCTTCACATCCATCTGGTGGATCTTCCAACCCATCTCTGCTACTATCGATATAATGGAGCGGATCGAAGTATATCGAGTCACGAGAGCGAAGGTCTCCTCATAATCAACTCCCTCTACCTGGGAGAATCCTCTAGCCACAAACCTCGCTTTGAATTTCTCAATGCTGCCATCTGCAGCATGCTTTACCTTGTAAAGCCATCTGGAAGTAACCACGGATTTGCCCTCAGGCCTCGGCACCACCTCCCAAACATCATTCTTCATGATAGAAGAATACTCCTCCTACATGGCCTCTCTCCAGACCTGCTGGCTAGCTGCCTCCTTATAGCTAGAAGGCTCAGAGTCAAGGATGCTGGTAACCATCGCCATATAGCTACAAAACCTCTCAGGTGGTCTACTCTCTTTGACCGGCCTCTTCAGCTCAGCAACAGATGTGGCATCTCTCAAGGTGTCCTAAAGCCACTTGGGCTTTCTCTTCCCTGAGCATGCTTCTCCCATAAGAGAATGAAACTCCTCCTCCTCATCACCATCAGTAGCCTGAACTCTTGACTGTCTGTCTGCTGTCCTCCTGCCTGCACCTGAACCTGTAGAAGCTGAGGCACTGTGTGAACTGTCCATCAATGGACTCCCTAGTGAACTACTCTGTGAACTGCTCTGCATGCTGCTCGAAGCACCACCCCTCTAGCTCGGTGAGCCACTGCTCACTGACGGACCTGACATCCTCATAAATGTACCTCCGGATCCTCCTGATCCCTGCCCACTAGATCTCTGTGACTGACTCAACTGCTGTTGAGGGTCTGGCTGATCCAGATACTCTAACTCCCATGACCTCCTAAAGGCCCTGTTCTCCTCGAACTTCACATCCCGTCTGACAACAACTCTCCTCTGTGCAGGAATGTAAATCCGAAAGGCCTTTGAGGTCTCACTGTAGCCCACAAAGATACCCTTCTCTGCGGTGGGCTCTAGTTTGGTCCTCTTCTCCTTGGGTATATAGGAGTATGTAATGCATCCAAAGATATGAAGATGACCAATATCAGGCTTCTTCCCAGAGAAAGCCTCCTCCGGCGTCATGTGCCCCAAGGCATGATGCGGACTCCTGTTCTGCAAGTAAACAGCTGTGTTGCAGGCCTCTGCCCACAAGAACAATGGCAACCCTTGATCATGTAACATGGCTTTGGAAGCCCCTATGATGGATCTGTTCTTCCTCTCCGCAACCCCGTTCTGCTGGGGGTTGTAAGGAACAGTGAACTCCCTCCTAATGCCTGCCTCCGCACAATAGTCAACAAACTCTCCAAGGGTGTACTCTCCTCCATTGTCCGACCTCAAGGACTTGATCTTTCAACCTGCCTGAGTCTCCACAAGAGCTCTGAACTCCTGAAACCGCTTGAAGACCTCACTCTTGGTCTTCAAAAAATAAATCCAGGTCCTCCTCGAGTGATCATCAATGAATAAAACATAGTACTCATATCCACTCAAGGAAACATGAGACATCCGACCGCTCACATCGGAATGAATCAAATCAAGTATCCCCGTCGCTCTGCTGTCACTGCTGGGAAAAGGGGATTTGGCAAATTTGCCCATCGCACAACCTCTGCAAGTATTAAAGTGATCAGTACTGAAATCTGGCACACCTGTAGTGATCTCCTGCAATGTCCTCAAGGCTTCATGATACATATGTCCCATCCTGCGGTGCCAAATCTCACACAGCTTAGAACTGCTAGCTCTGCTGTCGGTACTACTGCTCAATGCCAAAAGGGGCTGGAATGCAATCTTGTACACCTTTGCATGGCGTACACCTATCACTCTAGCTGAATCAGCTGGAGTGCCCCTGGGATACATCAACACCTGTCCTCCCCTAAACACTACCTCATATCCTCTATCCTCCAAAGCTGAGATGGATATGAGGTTCTTCCTCATCCCTGGCACATAAAGAACCTCTGACACCTTCAAGGGAGGTTTGGACTCCCTAAGAAATGTCACTGTCCCCACCCCGACTGCTCTAACAACTCTGTCATCACCGAGTACTACCTCAATATCAATGCCACTCTCTGAAAGCTCTGAGAAGTACTCACAGACTCCTGTCATATGACGTGAAGCCCCACTATCCACATACCAGATACCTGAAGATGCTCCGCTAATCGAGGGAAAAGCATGCTCCCTCTGAACATGTGTGGCAGGTGATCCTGCACTAGAGGACTCACACGTAGTGAACGCAAACTCTCGGTCAAAACGACCAGCAAAGTCCTCAATCTCTACTGAAGCTGCCACGTCCTGGTTCTTCCCCTTCTTCTTCTTCTTCTTCTTCTCCGGACACACAACTGCATAGTGTCCCATCTTTTGACAATTCCAACACTTCACCTTGGAATAGTCCTTCTGTGTGTTCCCCTGTTTACCTTTACCTTTGCCTTTCTTGCCTCCTGCCACCAGTGCTACATCCTCATCCTTCTCAACTAGCTTGGCTGCCCCAAGCTGACCTTTCCTGATCTCTGTCTGAATGCAATCATCCCAAAACCTCTCCCATGTGGGAAGGGTCTCACGTGCACAAACCCCATCAGCAAAGTTCAACCATGAACGGGGGAGGCCATTCACTGCAATCCACACCAACTCAATGGGTGGAATGGCCTCTCCAATCGCTGCCAACTCATCTCTCACATTAGTAATCTTTGTGAGATATCCAACTGCACTATCATTACCCATCTTAATGTTCTTCAGCTTCTCCTTCAGGACCATCTTCCGGTTCTCATTGGTACTCTGGTAGAGATTGGACAATGCTGTCCACATTTGATGGGCATTGCTCTTTCCTCTCACATGAGGAATGCAATGGTCTTTGATTCCGTCTAGAATCAGCCTCTTACCCTTGTTGTTCTTTTTATTATAAGTTGTCAACTGAGTAGCATCAGTAGGCACAACAACAGGGTTCTGTGTGGTATGCACCATGATATCCTAGACTTCTGCCTCCTCAAAGATACTCTGCATTCTCTCCTTCCAAACGCTGTAATTTATATGCCCATCCAGCCTATCCTCCACCCTCAATCCCAATGACATCCTGCTGTCCCAAAACTGAAAAATAGCATTGCTGTAGTAAAGATAAAACTGTTGTTTATGAAAAAATCAGCTTGCTAGAATTTTTTGAGTGAAAAATCAGCAACTGTAATTTTTCCTTTTGCTGTCCCAAACTGCCCTTCAGCACTCAAGCTCTGATACCATGTAGAAATTTCTGTTTTCCCACCCCGGTTTTCAGTTTCTCCTTATTTATCCCATATAGTTAAATGCCCTTTCCCATAACCATACATTTAACAAGATGAAAAAAATAAATTTGCTGAAAACACAAATTCTGGAAATTTTACAGAATGCTGGAAATTGGAGAAATAAAAATCAGCAGTAATAAACAACGATTAAAACACATTTAAACACTAAGATTTTTGGTCAATGTGACCCTGGAAAAACCCCCTACAACTCTTGGGGAAAACCAGTTTGAGAGCTATTCTTTATTTCTAAAAATTGCCTTTTACAGTGAGAAATTTTCAGCAAAAAATCAGCAAGCAAATTTACAACTTATCTCTTTTCCCATGCTTCACAACAAACTAGAAATTACAACAAACAGGACAGCAATAAATGCTGTACGGTCTCCTAGATTTTCGTGCCCACTTTCAGCAGTAAATGTTGTTGTATGGCCCTTGTTTTGCATGTAGAAAAACCAGCAAATTGCTCCTCAATTTTTGTGCAAACCTCTCCTCGAAAATCGTGCCAAAATCTGCCTTTCACTGTGTGCTGAATCAGCTGTACAAATCTGCTCAACTGCTACCTTGGAATGTGTGCCAAGCTGCTGTCTCCTTCTCCTCCCTACTCAGAAATCTCTCTTACTCTTTTGCTCTCCTTCTCCCAATCTGCTCATGAAAGAATTGAATCGAATGTTATCTTTTCCTCCTTTTCCTCCCTTAATATAACTCCAAATGACTTTTGGGTGACCCAAGTGACTTTTGGGTGATCTGTAAATCCAATGGCTGAAATAGATTTAGATCAATGGTTGAGAATAAATGCTCATTTAAATCTCACTTTTATTTTTTAATTCACCCCACTTTAATAAAGACCCACTTAGTCATTTATTTCCAAAGTCACTTTTCCTTTCTAATTTTTGATTGACTTTATAAAAGTCACTTTAAAATTAGACTTAGTAACTTTATCACTTAAAGTCACTTTTAAATTAGATTTAACTTTATAAAATTATAAAGTCACTTTAGGAGAAAAATTAAATTCTTTTGGACACTTTTCCCTAGGCCAAAGATCAAAGCCTAAGGGAACCACCTGTCCTCCGGTACCAAATTTCAACAAAAGACACATTTGAGCATGAGTTTGAGCTTATTGATTTAGAGGTAGAAGACCATACTTCAATCATGCAACAGACAATCAGATAGAATGGCTATCAAATCAAGGAGTAGCAATCAATTTGGAAAGAGCAAAATATGTTATATCATTCCTTGAACAGGAAAACAATCAACTCAAAGCAAAGGAGTTGATCCTAGAAAAGGAAAAGGCCAAATTATTGCAGCAAGTTGGCAAAGGTAAGGAGATCATGGAATCAAGCAAGCTGAAAGCATCAAAGGGAAGAGGAAAAAGGAAAAGACCAAGAACAAGAGGCCTCAAGAAAGATTTGCAAGAAGAGCAAGAATAAATTCTGTTGAATGAGGACCTTGACCTAGAAGATAGGATTGCCCTAGAGGTTCATCAAGATAAGGAATATTGGCTAAATAGGGTAAATGAACACTTGGATAAGATCATTGAGACAGAAAACATGGATAATCATTTGCTCAGACACATGGCACACCACTACCAAGCTCAAAACATGATTGCCAATGTCAAAGTAAAGCAACTTGAAAATAAGCTTAAGGAGGCCAAAAAAGACCCAAAGGATGAGGGGAACTTAGAGATGTTTTCTTAAGCATCAATGAAGCTATAAAAAAAAAACATGTTTTTACACCTTCCCTCCAATTTTAAGCAAATTTTGAGCATTTTGAGAAATTTTGGTCTAAATTCAGAAATTCAGCTACTCCAGAAGCGCAGTGCCTTGGCGCTGTGCTTTTTCCTCAGGCCTCCATTTGAGGAAAGGTCAACATTTTTGGAAAGCTCTTGCCATTCTCTTGAAAAAAATTTTATCATATTTTGTAGAGGTGGCTCAGTTTTGGAGATAAAGGAAGAAATCTAGCAAAAAACTAGTATTCTGGACCATTTTTTGACAGGCGCTGCACTTCTGGAGTGACCTTGAGAGAGTGGAGTTTTGAAGGCCTTCCCATGGTCCAAATTCCGACATTCAAACTGTTATGGAAACTAGACTTGAAGGGATAGTTGACTGTTTTCTTAGTTTTGAATTTTGACCCCTGGAAGGCCCCTCAAAGTCATCTCAAAGTTGGCGCTGTGCTTTTGCACTTTTTTGTGTTTCGAATTGTAAATTACACTGTGTAAATTTCTAGTTTCTAGTTTGACCTAGTCAAAGTCAAGATTCTCTATTTAATGGAACTAGTTTCGAGGATAGGTGATGTAGGTGTTATCACAAAATCATATCCTGATAGGATGCTGATCAGGAAGACCTTATGTAACTCTTTCAAACCAACTTTTGGCTGAGGCTTAGCCTCCTTAGCCTGAGAGGGCTTTCTCAAAGGGTTAATGATATTGATTAAAGATATGGATAGATGGCTAACTCTATGGTTTGTGATTTTATATGTTTGTAGATTGGAAGATGGAGACTTGCTACCATTGGGCTATGGAGTCAGTGACAGAGATAAGGATAACAAATAGCTCTTCTTATAAAACTGAGGCTTGTATATACTTCAATGAAAGAGTGACACATTCAAGAAAGTCTCAATAACTTGAAGTTCATAGGAGTCAGAGCATGTGGGCATGAATTCTGAGTAATGATACATCAAGGTATTCAAAAGGAAAGAATTTAAAGTGATAGATCAGAGTTTAATACCTACATGGAAGTCAGAGCATTCAGCATTTAAATATTCAGAACATAAACTCATATGGGACCACACAGTCTATGAATGTATACAGGAAGTCAGAGCACATTCAATGAATTCTGAGTGATTATACATCCATACCACTGTAAGAATTAAGGAAAGGACAACATCACATATTCTGAACATAAAAAATCCTTCATGAATCCTGAGAAGTAAGCATTAAGACTATGGAAGTAAAGCATTTCAAAGATAAAAGATGAAGCTCACTGAAATACACTAAGAATCTCAGCTTCAGAAAAGTCCAACTGCTTCTGTATATATCAATCCCTGCATATCATTTACAAAAGTAGCCTTTTTCTCTAACATTTTCCCTACCGCCCAGAATGTGTCTTTGAAAAACAGGTGTAAAACAGGAGATGAAAAACTGCACCTACAGCAGTTTCGTAGCGCAACTTTGGTCGTTAATTTCTCTCAGATCGTAATGGATTTGAGGAAACTGAAGGAGGTTTTTCTAGTTCAGTCTGTTAGGAATAAAAACCTCTTTCCATTTCCCAAAATAGGCTTTCAGTTGCTTTAGAGACCTCCTGGAAGTTGACTACCTTTTCATAATAAAACTTTGGAGTTCATAAAAGTCTTTCCTTTCCTTGTTTTGCCTTTGCTAGACACTTATACTTCGTGAATGCTCTGTTTCAGACCCTCCTCTTCAAATAATATTTCCCTTTGTCTTACAAAAATGGTCCATCAAATCACAATATGTAGCTACAGCAGTTTCGTAGTGCACTACGAAACTGTTGTGCATTAGGCATCACTTACAGCAGTTTCGTAGCGCGCTACGAAACTGCTGTGTAATTTCAAAAACACAGCTTACATGCCAAATTTGACTATCTTGAGCTTCTTTATCTTGAAATGTTCTTCTCATCTGCCTTGAAACTTGCTTGCCTTGCTTAAGCCTTCAAAGAACTTTTATGTATGCTGACCCTGAGTTTGCCAAGTGCTTCTTATGCATGAAAGGAGCATGACAATAACCAAGAACAAATATTTCTTACCTTACCCTTTTCCTTTGAAATTTGTTTAGTGATAACACTAGGCATGAATAAATTTTCATCATAGGTTGTTTTCAATGTTTATGAGGCCTCATAAAGGAAGCAAACTCCTAAACAAACTCTCCATGAAGTGTTTGAGTTTCACCTTCTCACTCTCACCTATTGGTTGAGAGAATCTTGGAGTCAGTTCCTCCAACAAGGAATTCGACTCCTGAAGGTGGGAAAGTGGTCTCGGAGAGTCTATATGTATCATTTCTCCTCAAGAGAAGAGGGTTGAACTTTTTGTGAGGGAAGCTTGCATGTAATCATCTTCTCAGCTAATACAGAGACAAGTTGCAGCTATTTTCAAGGAACTCTAGCCCAGTGAGTTCATGGTGCTTGTAATTCATTCTTTTTGTTTTCTAATGGTCTAAACATCTTTATATACATTATATCTCTTCTTTCTATGGATGCCTTACAGTAAAATAGACATAATTCTTGTTTTTCAAGTTCTGTTATTTGGTTTTCATAGTTATGTGTATGTCTCCCTAAGCTAATGAAATCATGTTTATTTATGATCATTAGTTTCTTCCACACTATATCCTCTATACTACACTGAAAATATTCAAAATACACCATGGCCTCTTATATCTAGCTCCTTCTCATATTTTCTCCTACACTCCTACAACCTAGACCTATTTGTGGCTCCAAACCCTAAGTTTAACAAACCCTAAAAACCAAATCTTCACAAAAAAACAAACAAATACACATATCTAGACTAAAATTCATTTGCTTTAAAGTCATATCACTGATAAGAGACTTAGAGAGATCCCTCTCATGCTCAGTAGGGCTACCTATTTAGCTAAAGTGGTTTGAGGATACCCTTCTCGATTTCCTTTTCAGCCTAGGAGATTGTAAGGACTAACATTTTCTGCGTCGCTATCGAGGAACGAAAGATCATATCTTCCCTGGGAAAGAACGACAAGGATCAAATCTAATTGCTGATGGTGAACACTGATTAGGCATAAGAAAGGTTGTGAAATTTTCACCAGGCGACTCCAGTGTCGAAGAATCCAAAGGTTCAGAAATTTCATGGTGACTCCACTGATAAAAAAATGGTAGTTTGAAGAACTTCATGGTGTCTTAATAGTTTTAAAGATGGATTCAACTGCTTGAAGGTATGCTCCTATGAATCGAGGTCATATTACTGGTTTTCCGAATCGAATTCCTTGTATATATTGGAAAACAGGGTTGCCAAAGTTTAAAGGTTGGGAAGGAGAAGAGGCTAGTTTGAATTTGGTCAAATTTCATTTTCATATTCACATATTAAAGGCTAAGTTTCCTGAGGATTGTCTGATGAATATTTTCATGGCTACCTTGGAGGAAATGGTGAGGAAATGGTGCGAGAGTCTACCATCAACTAGTTTATATTCTCTAAAGGATTTTCATTCAGTTTTCTTTCATAATTATCAAAGTTGCAATTTTTCCATATCAATGATGGGTAGCTGTTGTGAGATTTTTGAAAATTTCATTAAATTTCTTGAAAATTTGTATGGGGATGAAGAATGTATCGAAGAAGATATATTACAAGCCCTTTATGATTTTTTCTCCCAACAAGAATCAACAGTTTCCTCCTTGAATGAAACAGACTGGGATCAAAATAAAGAAAAGCCTACTCCTGATCTTGAAAATGAAAATCACAAAGCCAATGTTGATTTCTATAAAACTTAGTTGTCTCGTTTGTCTGAAGATGAAATTGATCAGATTTTGAAAAAGCATGTTACAGACCAAGTTAAGGCAGGTTTGCAGTGCTCACAAAGTCAATATTATGTGAGTGAAATTTCTTCCATTACTGAAAATGAAAATCTGGGTTTAAATGATGACAGTCATGAGACTAATGAAACTATACATGAAGTTGTTGTGAGTAAGCCAATTTGTGATGTAGATTTCCTGCAAGGAGATCAACTAACAAAGACTGTTTTCTTTCATGAAAAGGATAGGGCTGACCTATTTAATAATCTTGAAGAATGTGTTTTGTTCAAGGATTATTTAGACTATGAAATGGAAGAGTATGACTCTGAGATAAACAGTATGCCAAAGATAGAATCAGAGTTGCTCATGTTTGAGAAATTTAGAGCCAACACTCACGTGGCAGAAAGTCATATTTCCCTATGCCTTCCTATGGATCAACAACCAAGTATTCTTTCATATCAAAATGGAAGGAGTACTTGTATTTTTGCTGGATTTCAAAACAAGGTAACATTTCAAATTTTCAAGGATCCTTACACTGATTTGTTGCAGCCATCTCAGAAGATGAATTTTATTATATTTATGGATCATGAGTACATCTTCAGTGGACACTCGGAGTTACCTAGCTTTTTTTTGTTCTACCTGCTCAAGGAAAGTACAAGAGAAATTCAAGTAAGTAGCCATTTGATGGATTGGTTACACTGGAGGGATCATTACACATGATTGTATATACATCTTCAGTAGGATGGTGTTTATCATCAAGATTTGAAGCCCGAGGTGAAGGCCCTAAGATCCTGATGGTTTTCTACCATAAGTAAGTTCAGTCAATATGTTTTTGATAGTCAAGTCAGTCAGTTTTCAATTTGAGTTTGGTATTTGCATTCTTACTCCATTGCCCAATGGATAAGGCCACTTGGTCTATGGTGTTCTTGACACCTCCAAGGAGTTGCAATCCCTAGTTTGAGCCGATGTTAGTGTTAGTCTTGTTAGCGTATCACCTGGATCAAATGTGCTTTTACTATACTTGTTAGGGTGTCAAGTCAAATTTTTGTCATTTAAGTGAATCTTCAAATAAAAATTTGGTCATTGGTTGTTGTGTCTAGGTCACTACTGCTCCCTTCACTTACTCATGGTATTCATCACTCATCATGGTCATTGTCTTCTTCGAGGTATCATATCTTCATTTAAGTGTCTTTGGTCATGAAATGGCTAAATTCCTCATTTTAGGTCATAGTCTACGGTTTCACTCCATGTGTCATCATGATACCATATGTCAAAGCAAAAACATGTCCATCATGTGATTCAGTTAGCAGCTTAGGGAAAGTAAAATAAAGGTAAAGGTAATGTTTTATTTCCAATAAGACAATGTTTCATTACACTACCTCGTCTCATCATTCTTCATAGGGACATGTTTGCTAAAAAATATATTTTTTACCAAATGGAGAAGAATTTTACAAAAGTGAAGGAATTTTTTGTCCATATAGTCCAAGGAACAAAAACCTCCTTCATTTTATGCACAGGTGTTATCATTTGAAATCAATTCCCAAAATACACTTGTTACGGGAGAGTTGCTGCACTTTTGGACAACATGACTTCAGGACAACTTTTCAGGGGTTTGGAGCAGGTGTTGGCAGTGCTTAAGGACTCTATTGTGGAGCAGACATCCCAAGATTTCCAAACGTAAGGCATCAAAACGTGCTCTACAAGTTGGAGATTCTCTTTTGTCAGAGACACCCTAGGTTTTGGAGTGACCTTGGGAACATCAATTTTTCTCCTTGATGGAGTGTCCAAATTGCATTCTTGAGGATTCTATTGTATATCATACTTCAAGATATTTCCAACAAGCTATCAAGCTCTCAATTTCGAGCAGCGTAAGGCCTCCAAAAGCGGTTTGGAAACCAGCATTGCACCCAAGGAGACTGGGCTGTGCTTGGAGGCATGGCACTGCGTTGTGCTCAGGAACATTGCTCTGTGTTCAGGAACATTGTGCTGCGCTTGGGCCAAAGTAGATCAAATTGCCCAAAACTCACCCAAACTCAATATTTAAGCTTTCTCACTTGTTTTATTGCAATCCTAAGCTGAGCGACAAGTAAGTACACCACCTTACTTACCTTTTTAATTTGAAAAATCAATTCACGCCAAAGCTTTCTTCAATTAGGGTTTTTTTAGTGAATTTCTCATGCAAAAATGATAGGGTTGATGATGGCAATTTTCGTTTCTTGATTTTTAACATGCAAAATCTTACCCTACACCTTTATACATGTTTTATATGCCACGTAAACCACTCAATCAACCTCAGAACATAAATTTACCTCACTAAGATTAAAACCCTAGTTCATTCCTAGGTGTTTTTGGCACTTTCCCTAAAAGCTCTTTTTTTTCCCTTTTACAAGAACATTGTTCCTTCATTGTTCCTATATCCATAGATATATAGGTCACAAGTGATGAATTAGGTCAAAGCAAAGGAGTTGATCTTATAAAAGGAAAAGGCAAAATTATTGCAGCAAGTTGGAAAAGGTAAGGAGATCATGGAATCAAGCAAGCCTAAAGCATCAAAGGGAAGAGGAAAAAGGAAAAGACAAAGAACAAGAGGCCTCAAGAAAGCTTTGCAAGAAGAGCAAGAACAAATTATTTTGAATGAGGACCTCGACCTAGAAGACAGGATTGCACTAGAGGTTCATACATATAAGGAATATTGGCTAAATAGGGTAAATGAACACTTGGATAATATCATTGAGTAGGAAACGAGGGATAATCATTTGCTAAGACACATGGTGCACCACTACCAAGCTCAAAACATGATTGCCAATGTCAAAGTAAAGCAACTTGAAAATAAGCTCAAGGAGGCCAAAAAGACCCAAAGGATGAGGGGAACTTAGAGATGTTTTCTGAAGCACCAATGAAGCTATAAAAAAACATGCTTTTACACCTTCCCTCCAATTTTGAGCAAATTTTTAGCATTTTGAGTTTTTTGAGAAATTTTGGTCTAAATTCAGAAATTCAGTTGCTCCAGAAGCGCAAAGCCTTGGCTTTGTGCTTTTTCCTCAGGCCTCCATTTGAGGAAAGGTATACATTTTTGGAAAGATCTTTCCATCCTCTTGAAACCCATTTTCTCATATTTTGTAGAGGTGGCTCAATTTTGGAGAAAAAGGCAAAAATATAGCAAAAAACTAGCATTCTAGACCATTTTTTGATAGGCGTTGCGCTTCTGGAATGACCTTGAGAGAATGGAGTTTTGAAGGCCTTCCCATGGTCCAAATTCTGACATTCAAACTGTTATGGCAACTAGACTTGAAGGGCTAGTTGACTGTTTTCTTAGTTTTGAATTTTGACCCCTGGAAGGCTCCTCAAAGTCAGCTCAAAGTCGGCATTGTGCTTCTGCACTTTTCTGTGTTTCAAATTGTAAATTACATTGTGTAAATTTCTAGTTTCTAGTTTGACTTGGTCAAAGTCAAGATTCTCTATGTAATGGAACTAGTTTCGAGGCTAGGTGATGTATGCATGAATAAATTTTCATCATAGGTTGTTTTCGATGTTTATGAGGCCTCATAAAGGAAGCAAACTCCTAAACAAACTCTCCATGAAGTGTTTGAGTTTCACCTTCTCACTCTCACCTGTTGATTGAGAGAATCTTGGAGTCAGTTCCTCCACCAAGGAATTCGACTCCTGAAGGTGGGAAAGTGGTCTAGGAGAGTTTGTATGTATCATTTCTCCTCAAGAAAAGAGGGTTGTACTTCTTGTGAAGGAAGCTTGCATGTAATCATCTTTTCAGCTAATATAGAGACAAGTTGCAGCTATTTTCAAGGAACTCCAGCCCAATGAGTTCATGGTGCTTGTAATTCATTCTTTTTGTTTTCTAATGGTCTAAACATATTTATATACATTATAACTCTTCTTTCTATGGATGCCTTACAGTAAAATACACAAAATTCTTATTTTTCAAGCTCTGTTATTTGGTTTTCATAATTATGTGTATGTATCCCTAAGCAAATGAAATCATGTTTATTTATGATCATTAGTTTCTTCCACACTATATCCTCTATACTACATTGACAATATTCAGAATACACCATGGATTCTTATATCTAGCTCCTTCTCATATTTGCTCGTACACTCCTACTGCCTAGACCTATTTGTGGCCCCAAACCCTAAGTTTAACAAACCCTAAAAACTAAATTTTCACAAACAAAGAAACAAATACACATATCTAGCCTAAAACTCATTTGCTTTAAAGTCATATCATTGATAAGAGACTTAGAGAGATCCCTCTCATGCTCAGTAGGGCTAGCGACTGAGCTGAAGTGGTTTGAGGTTACCCTTCTCGATTTCCTTTTTAGCCTAGGAAATTGTAAGGACTAACATTTTTGTCGCCGCTACCGGGGAACGAAAGATCATATCTTCCTTGGGAAAGAATGACAAATATTAGACCTGATTGCTAATGGTGAACACTGATCAAACACAAGAAAGGTTGTGCATCTTTCACCGGGCGACTCCAGTGTCGAAGAATCCAAAGGTTCAATAATTTCATGACGACTCCACTGATAAAAATACCAGTAGTTTGAATAACTTCTTGGTGTCTTCATTGTTTTCAAGATGGATTTAACTACTCAAAGGTATGATCCTATGAATCAAGCTCATATTACTGGTTTTCCGAATCAAATTCCTTGTATATATTGGAAAACAGTGCTGCCAAAGTTTAGAGGCCGGGAAGGAGAAGAGGCTAGTTTGAATTTGGTCAAATTTCATTTTCATATTCACAGATTAAAGGCTAATTTTCCTGAAGATTGTCTGATTAAGATTTTCATGGCTAACTTGGAGGAAATGGTATGAGAGTCTACCATCTACTAGTTTATATTCTCTAAAGGATTTTTGTTTAGTTTTCTTTCATAATTATCAAAGCTACAATTTTTCCTTATCAACGATGGGTAGTTGTTGTGCGATTTCTGAAAATTTCATTAAATTTCTTGAAATTTCTTATGGGGATGAAGAATTTATTGAAGAAAATATATTAAAAGCCGTTTATGATTTTTCCTCCCAACAAGAATCAACAGTTTCCTCCTTGAATGAAACAGACTGGGATCAAAATAGAGAAAGGCCTACTCCTGATCTTGAAAATGAAAATCCCCAAGCCAATTATGATATCTATAAAACTTAGTTGTCTCCTTTATTTGAAGATGAAATTGATCAGATTTTGAAAAAACATGTTACAGACAAAGTTAAGGTAGGTTTGTAGTGCTCAAAAAGTCAATATTGTCTGAGTGAAATTTCTTCCATTATTGAAAATGAAAATTTGGGTTTAAATGATGACAATCATGAGACTAATGAAACTATACATGAAGTTGCTGTGAGTAAGCCAATTTGTGATGTAGATTTCTTGCAAGGAGATCAGTTAACAAACACTATTTTCTTTCATGAAAAGGATAGGGCTGACCTGTTTAATAATATTGAAGAATGTGTTTTGTTCAAGGATGATTTAGACTATGAAATGCAAGAGTATGACTATGAGATAGACAATATGCCAAAGATAGAATCAGAGTTTCTCATGCTTGAGAAATTTACAGCCAACACTCAGGTGGTAGAAAGTCATATTTCCCTATGCCTTCCTATGGATCAACAACCAAGTATTCTTTCATATCAAAATGAAAGGAGTATTTGTGTTTTTGCTGGATTTCAAAACAAGGTAACATTGCAAATTTTTAAGGATCCTTACACTCATTTGTTGCAGCCATCTGGGAAGATGATTTTTCTTGTATTTATGGATCATGAGTACATCTTCAGTGGACACTCGGAGTTGCCTAGATTTTGTTTGTTCTACCTGCTCAAGGAAAGTACAAGAGAAATTCAAGTAAGTAGCCATTTGATGGATTGGTTACACTGGAGGGATCATTACACATGATTGTATATACATCTTTAGTAGGACGGTGGTTATCATCAGGATTTGAAGCCCGAGGTTAAGGCCCTAAGATCTCGATGGTTTGCTACCATAAGTAAGTTCAATCAATATGTTTTTGATAGTCAAGTCAGTCAGTTTTTAGTTTGAGTTTAGTCATTGCATTCTGACTCCATTTCCCAATTTGAGGCAACGTTAGTGTCAGTCTTGTTAGCCTGTCACTTGGATCAAATGTGCTTTTACTATGCTTGTTAGGGTGCCAAGTCAAATTTTTTTCACTTAAGTGAATCTTCAAATAAAAATTTGGTCATTGGTTGTTGTGTCTAGTTCACTACTACTCCCTTCATTTACTCATGGTCTTCATCACTCATCATGGTCATTGTCTTCTTCGAGGTATCATATCTTCATTTAAGTGTCTTAGGTCATGAAATGGCTAAATTACTCATTTTAGGTCATGTTCTAGGGTTTCACTCCATATGTCATGATGATACCATATGTCAAAACAAAAACATGTCCATCATGTGATTTAGTTAGAAGCTTAGGGAAAGTAAAATAAAGGTAAAGGTAATGTTTTATTTCCAATAAGACAATGTTGCAGTACACTATATAATCAAGGAGCTAGCAATCAATTTTGAAAGTGCAAAATATGTTATATCATTCCTTGAATAGGAAAACAGTTAGCTCAAAGCAAAGGAGTTGATACTAGAAAAGAGAAAAGCCAAATTATTGCAGCAAGTTGGAAAGGGTAAGGAGATCATGGAATCAAGAAAGCCTGAAAACATCAAAGGCCAGAGGAAAAAGGAAAAGACCAAGAACAAGAGGCCTCAAGAAAGCTTTGCAAGAAAATCAAGAACAAATTCTGCTGAATGAGGACCTTGACCTAGAAGATAGGATTGCCCTAGAGGTTCATAAAGATAAGGATTATTGGCTAAATAGGGTAAATTAACACTTGGAGAATCCCCTTGAGATGGAAAACATGGATAATCAGTTGCTCAGACACATGGCGCACCACTACCAAGCTCAAAACATGATCGCCAAAGTCAAAGTAAAGCAATTTGAAAATAAGCTCAGGGAGGCCAAAAAAGACCCAAAGCATGAGGGGAACTTAGAGATGCTATCTGAAGCATAAATGAAGCTAGAAAAAACATGTTTTTACACCTTTCCTCCAATTTTGAGCAAATTCTGAGCATTTTGAATTTTTTTGAGAAATTTTGGTCTAAATTCAGAAATTCAATTGCTCCAGAAGTGCAATGCCTTGGCGTTGCGCTTTTTCCTTAGGCCTCCATTTGAGGAAAGGTCTACATTTTTGGAAATCTCTTGCCATCCTCTAAAAACCCATTTTCTCATATTTTTCAGAGGTGGTTTAGTTTTGGAGAAAAAGGCAAAAAACTAGCATTTTGGACCATTTTTTGACAGGCGCTGCGCTTCTGGAGAGACCTTGGGAGAATGGAGTTTTGGAGGCCTTTCCATGGTCCAAATTCAGAAATTCAAAATTTCTAGGAACTAGACTTGCCGAGATAGTTGACCATTCTCTAAGGTTTTCATTTTGACCCCTGGAAGGAACCTCTAATTCATCTCAAAGTCGGCGCTTCGCTTCTGCACTTCTCTGTGTTTCAAATTGTAAATTACACTGTGTAAATTTCTAGTTTCTAGTTTGACTTAGTCAAAGTCAAGATTCTATATGTAATGGCACTATTTTCGAGGCTAGGTGATGTAGGCATGAATAAATTTACATCATAGGTTGTTTTTGATGTTTATGAGGCCTCATAAAAGAATAAAACTCCTAAACAAACTCTACATCAAGTGTTTGAGTTTCACCTTCTCACTCTCACCTGTTGGTTGAGAGAATCTTGGAGTCAGTTCCTCCACCAAGGAATTCGACTCCTGAAGGTGGTCAAGTGGTCTAGGAGAGTCTATATGTATCATTTCTACTCAATAGAAGAGGGTTGAACGTTTTTTGAAGGAAGCTTGCATGTAATTATCTTTTCAACTAATATAGAGACAGGTTGCAGCTATTTTCAAGGAACTCTAGCCAAGGGATTTAATGGTGCTTGTACTTCATTCTTTTTATTTTATAATGGTATAAACATCTTTATATACATTATATCTCTTCTTTCTATGTATGCCTTATAGTGAAATACACAGAATACTTGTTTTTCAAGCTTTGTTATTTAGTTTTCATAGTTATGTGTATGTCTCCCTAAGCTAATGAAATCATGTTTATTTATGCTAATTAGTTTATTCCACACTATATCCTCTATACTACACTGAAAATATTCAAAACACACCATGGCTTTTGATATCTAGCTCCTTCTCATATTTTCTCCTACACTCCTATAGCCTAGACCTATTTGTGGCTCGAAACCCTAAGTTCAGCAAACCCTAAACACCAAATTTTCACAAACAAACAAACAAATACACATATATAGCCTAAAATTCATTTGCTTTAAAGTCATGTCACTGGTAAGAGACTTACAGAGATCCCTATCATTCTCAGTAGGGATAGCTACTGAGATGAAGTGGTTTGAGGTTATCCTTCTCGATTTCCTTTTCAACCTAGGAGATTGTAAGGACTAACAGTGCCCATTGAATTTTTTTATCACTTCCCCTCTAGATGATCTCATGCTATGGGAATGCCAACGTCCAGGGACCTCTGGACACTCTCACGGGCCTGCAAACAAGGATCCGTGGAATCTTTTGTCCAGTTTTGTGCCAGCATCCCTGGGATTTGAACCTATTTTTCCAGCCCAGAGCCCACGTGACTGCCCAGAATGAAAATATATCTTAAAAGTAGTAAAATAATAGGGAAGCAATGATGCTAAAGCAAATACTTGAACAAGTCCTTAGCTATACCCCTACTAGCCACGACGATAGGCATTTCGTAAAACATATCACCAACATGTTATCTGTAGGTGTAAACAACAGAATTAAGCATAAGGATCTCATACTTATTTGAGAATCACTAAGAACCATTGTTCCTTCATGTCATTTTGTGATTATCATCTAAGAGCCATACATAGTTGTTGTCAAAAACATATATATAACCAACATAGTAACAACAAAAATACCATAAAATCCACATATAAACCAGTACATTTACACATGAAAACCAAGGGAATAAATTTCTCATTAATGAATGCAAAAACTAGCTAAAGATGGGACCACCAAGTTCCACCCGACGATAGATTGGCTAAGCCAAGTCACTCTTCAGCCAATCACCCCTGTGACATAATCCAAGCATGAATGTGGGACTTAAACCAAAATAACCAACCAGGTCATACAGAGGCTAAACCACATCACCCTCATCAATAGAAACTAGGATTTATTGTAATCCATCCTTGATCCCTAGGCCAACACAATAAATAGATCATAACATGCTTTACCATGATCTCCACTCGATCACTAGGCCAAGAAAGCATGGATGCCACTATATTTCTCTGCCTACACCGTGAGGAATTTTCCTGTCTCCTAGTCTCTCAGGCTTTAATGTAATTCAAACTCGGATCACTAGGCCCTAAACAGAGACCCACTCTCCAGGCTTTACCAAATATCCTGAACTCGGGATTACTAGGCCCAATGGAGAGAAAACCACCTCTTGCCTTTACCGTATATCTTGTCATTCATCGACAAGGATTCCTAGTTCCACCAAGGCAACAAAATACTGGCTTTACCACAACCCACAGTGTAGCTCAGGGGTCACTGGGCCAGTGGCTTTACCGTGATCCAAAGTCAGGTTCTGAGACCACTAGGCCATGTGCTCTATCATTGAGAGATCTACCTCACTTAGCTTCAAATCCATCCGAAAATCTAGCTCAACCAAAACATGAGAACCTCATCACACCACGACTATCCAGAAATGGCAAGGGTAGGCTCAAAACACTGTTACACTTGGAAAAACCTATGCCATGACAGAAAACAACCACATGCAACACCATGCATGTTAGATCTAGCAAGGAAAATACACATGCAAATTGATACCTGTGAAGAATCGTGTTGTAGCTACTTGATCCTGCCTTTCCCCACTTGATCTTTGCCTCCTCTTGCCTCATTTTCCTTTCTTGCTCCAATGCCAAAGTGCTCCAATAAAAATCAAGTGTCCAAGAGTGAGAGAGAGAGAGAGAGAGAATAATGAGAGAGCTCCAAAACTAAACTGACAAAAGGTTGCAAACTGATCCTCATAAGCCTTTTTATTAATGAGGCCTCTATTTTCTTCATTTTCCATTTCGCATTTCCCATTTACTTCATTTTCTTCATTTTCCATTTTTGCATTTCGCAAATCGTTAACAAATGTCGTAGTGGCATAGCTTAATTACTTGCGATTTTTGTGAAGTGAAATTTGCGCAATAACAAGGTACTTTTGATCGAGATATCGTAGCGGGAGGTTTGATCACGCATCACAATTTTTTAATGGTGTTTTATGATCATCACATGGAAAAGCGCGATTTGCAATGAGGATCACATCCCTGGGTTGTTTTGCAAGATTTTTTCAAGGCAATTTCTTAGAGTTAGGTTTTATTATCCTAAGACTAAAAATTTAACAAGGGTCCCCATTTATATCTCTAACCTTAACTATTTTTGTTCATAAATGGGGGGGTTGTTTCATAGTACAACAGTATTCTAGGCTCAAATAGGTCTTGAAAATTTAGGGTTTGATGTTGGATAAGGGAGAAAAACCAGTTATCTAGGCCAAAGGCTCAAAGGGTTACAACATCAGAGATATAAAGGAGAAAGGTAGCAATAGTTCTGTGATGGATTTAGGGTTTGTCGGTGTAGTGTAGTGTTCAAAAGAAGCTAAAGGTCTTAATGAGCATGAAACATGAATTCATTAAGCAAGTAAAAAAGTAGCACAGTTATTTTCCATCAAAACAAAGTTTATGTAAAGGATTTGGTTTATCAATTGTAAAGAAAACCATTGAAGAATTAATAAATGAAAATAGAAGATGAATATCTTTCATATAAAGTTATAATAGAGAAAAAACAACATCACAAACTTAGTGATCATGAATTCCTAGATAATAGCTGCAAACTGTATCCTTTGATTTCCAAAAAATGTCCAAGTACAAGCTACCATAGTTCTCTCCTCTGATGTCCAACCAGTCCTATCACTGAGAAAATGATAGATAAATACCAAAACAACATCTCCCCACTCTGAGGGGTCGATTCCATGACTATAGGAACTACTCCATGAGGTGTTCTAACCAAACCCTAATGTCTAGGGAGGTTTAAAACAACTCCTCCATTTAACTTTGACTCTAACCACTCTCATAAATGAGGCGAAATTTACATCAAAACAACTCAACAATACTAATTACCCACTATTACATATTTACATACTTAATTACATCATTTACATAGGTAAAAAGTCAAACTAGGTCAAACTAATGAAGAAAATCACAATCATGTGTAATGATCCCTCCAGTGTAACTAATCTAGCAAATGGCTACTTATTTGAATTATGCTCGTACTTTCCTTGAGCAAGCAAGAAAAAACAAAAGCTAGGTCACTCCAAGTGTCCACTGAACATGTGTACATGATCCATAAACATAATAAAACTCATCTCCCTTGATGACTGCAACAACTTGACAAAAGGATCCTGAAACTCATGAATGACTACCTTTTCTTGATGATCAACAACGAGACAAGAATCTTCTTATTTTTTAGACATGGGTTATTTTATAAAATGAAGTTTGTCATTCTCGAGCGAAACAGATGTAGACTGCAAATTTTTCAATGAACTGTGTAATGAGACTCTTGCTGAACAAAACAATGAAGCTAGCTGCCTGATCAAATTCGTGTCATCTTTGTTTTGAAGCTCATAGTTAACTAATGGAGAAGGACTTTGACTAAGATATCATCCACAACATTAGCTATTGGATCAAGGATAACTTGAGAGGACTTCTGCAACTTTTCATACATTGGCTCCAATGAGGCTACATGATTTTCTATAAACTCTTCATGTTCCGCACTTTCAGTTGCATTTTCAAATTGAATGGTTCTTGGTAACAGTGATTGTGGACCGAAAAAATGTTCTATATTACAAAAAAAATTCTCAAAAACTTCAGGAGAAGGTTGCCAACTATTGTTCACTTGCTTATTTGCTTCCTTGTCAACCTTATAGTTTGCTCTTATTATTTCAAAAGAAGAGAAACACAAAGGTAAGGAGTCCTGGTCAAGAATTGCATGGTCTTCTCTGTGATCAACATAAAAACTAAAAGATTGTTGATTACTAATCTTAGGAAAGTTTTCTCTCAGTAATTGAAATGAAGTAAAACATAAATGAAAATACGCTTCACCTGATTTGAAATTTTCTGGATTCTCTTCATTTCTTTCATGATTGATATGCATAGGTTGAGTGCTACATCTGAGCTACTGTAATAAAGCTTCTTCCTCCCAAAAACATGTCACTAATTGCCTTGTAGAGTGAAACTTTATTTCAACAACATAATCATCATCATACTTGGGTAACTCATCATTATAAGGAATCACATAAAACATAAATATTAGATCAACATATTGATCCTCCATGAGTTGATCTACATATTCATCTTCATGGCTGTGCACAAATGAATACACAAAAAAATCACTTTCTGATCTATGGTAACTGGAATGAGTAAGATAATTGTTAGGGTCAACAACCTCTTCTTCTTCATCAATAAGAGGGACATGGTGTTTTTGAATAACAAGTTCATATCTCATGATGATATTTTACATCATTTCCTCCATTTTTCTTACCAAAATGTCGAGCTTCACTTCTGAAAATGTTAGATGTTCCTTCTCTATGTTCTCCCTCGCTTCTTCTTTTAACTTTGACCTTCTGACATAAAAATTAGCTTCCACAACTATTGTACTATCCTACATTTCTTCGAGTGTGGTAGGATCCCTTTCTCTCAATTGAAATTCCATTTCTGGATCAAAGGCATCCAGGTTGTGTGAAAGAGCTCAATCGGGTGGTAGTTTGATATCAGCAGGGATTGAATGGTATACTTGATTCAACCTGGCTGAAAAGTGTTGCACTGTTTCTCTTGGCTATCTTTCCAACTGATTATATTCTTCTAAATCAGAAAATGATTCCTCTTGATCACCCATTTATCAAGGAATACTTTCACAAATTGATGGAAATCGAAAATGCTTGCAGCTAGTAATTTCTTAAACCATTTATTGGCTTCACCTTGCAAATCTAAATGATACATAAAGACCAAAACAGTCATATCATTGAGAAAATGATACATAAAGACCAAAACAACATCTCCCCACTCTTAGGCGTCAATTCCATGACTCTAGGAACTACTCCATGAGGTCTTCTAACCAAACCCTAATGTCTAGGGAGGTTTAAAACAACTCCTCCATTTAACTTTGACTCTAACCTCTCTCATAAATAAGGCCAAATTTACATCAAAAAAACTCAACAATACTAATTACCCACTATTACATAATTTACATACTTAATTACATCATTTACATAGCTAAAAAGTCAAACTAGGGCAAACTGACGAAGAAAATCGCCCTCCTGGAAAAAGTGCAGTGTGAGATTGCAGGCCACTTTTGGAGGCCTTCCTAAACTCCAAATTGAGCTCATGATAGCTAATTGGAAATCTCTTTCTCTCTGCTAAACAATGGAGTCCAAAAGAATGGAAAATGATCAAGTATAGCCACTCAAAAATATATTCTCCCAAGACTGTTCAAAAAGTGTATCGAGGCCTCGAAAAACAGGGCATAAAGGTGTTTTTTAGGTGGTTTTTGGCCATTTTACCCTTGCAAAAGCTGACGATTTGGGCTGCCAAGTGTCCAAAGATGATTTATAAGTCAAGATCTATCTGACCATGTAGAGTTTCTATCATTTAGATCCCCCTAGAAAAAGTAAATAATTTTGAAACTCTGAGAGAGGTTTTTGTTCTTTGGCATTTTTGGAACAATAACCTTTTCCCGTTTGCCAAGATGCATCTATGATTGGCCACAATTTTCTCTGAAAAAGGTGACTAAAACAAAACATTGCACATGCAAAAAAATAGGCTGAAATGAGGAAATCTTATCTCCTAATCCCTGATACCTGTGTGAAAAGTGAGAGAGTTTTGTTTTGATTTGAATATTAGGAACAAAAACCTCCTCTAGGTTTCAAAAATACTTTCCCATTTGTTCATAATCCAAGTTTGTAGTTGGTCACTAAAATACTCAGAAATTCTCTCGTAAAAAGTGTATTTTGGGAATTTCTCTCAAATCATAACACCTGTGCATAAACTGAAGGATTTTTTTTGTTCCTTGGCCTGTTATTAAGAAAACCCTCTTTCATTTTTGTAACATTCTTCTCCATTTGGTCGGAAACATATTTTGAAATAAAAATGTTCCTATCTACAGTAAATGGTTTAAGGGTGTCTAAATTCTTGGGAAAATTTTGGGGGGTAGGGATAGATGTTAGGGAGTGTAGGGAGGTATAATTTATTGAAAACAGTGAGTGAAAGGTGTGAAAAAGTACAAAAAAAAGTCCTAGCCTAGAAATTTGCAAAAACACAACATTGAGCTAGGGTTTAGGGAAAATGAGGGGAAATGAGGGGAATGGGTACGGAAAAATGTTTAGAGGGGTATATAAGACATGGTTGGGTGTTATGGAACACAAAATTTGGATTTTTCTCACTGTAATGAAGAAAAATCATTTGGAGTCCAAAAGCACACGAAACCCTAGGAGAGGGATTTTCACTGAGTTCTTCAAAATGAAGGATGCATAGGAGGTGCCAGATATTTACTTACTTGCAAAGGAGATGCTTAAACCTGTGAATGCTAAAATTAAACCCTTTTGATGTTTTGGATGGTCCTTTGTAGCTTGAAATCTGATCTTTGCTTTGGTAGTGGCATGACATCATATGTCCCTTTGAGAAATGATGAGACGAGGTAGTGTACTGCAGGATTGTCTTATTTGAAATAAAACATTACCTTTACCTTTATTTTTCTTTCCCTAAGCTACTAACTCCCTTTACCCACTGACTCACATGATGGACGTGTTTTTTGTTTTGACATATGGTATCATGATGACATATGGAGTGGAACCCTAGACCATGATCTAAAATGATTAATTTAACCATTTCATGACCCAAGACACTTGAATGAAGATATGATACCTCGAAGAAGACAATGACCATGTTGAGTGATGAAGACCATGAGTAAGTGAAAGGAACAACAGTGATCTAGACACAATAGCCAGTGACAAAATTTTATTTTGAAACTTAATGAAATGATAAAATTTTACTTGAGACCCCTAACAAAACTTGGTAAAATCATATTTGATCACTGGTGATAGGAAGAACTAACTGACACTAATTGATGCCACTGGATTTCTCCACCTACCCTGTGAGGAATTTTCCTATTTGCTAGTCTCTAGGCTTTACCGAAATCCATAATTTGATCTAGGGATCACTAAGCCATAATCGATACACCACCCTCCAAGATTTATCGTATATCCCACCATTCACCAAAAAGGATTCCTAGGCCTGATCAAGGGAAACCATCTTTAGGATTTATCGCATATCTCATCATTCACTAGTCAAGGATTCCTAGGCCCACTGAGGTACACAATACACAACTTTACCACAATCCATAGTCTATTTTAGGGGTCAATAAGCCAGTGGCTTTACTGCAATCCACAGTCCAGTTCAAGGATCACTAGGCCATGTTTTCTTTCATTCAAAGATCCACCTCACTCAGCTTTGAATCCTTTCGGCAATCTAGCTCAACCAAAATAGGAGAACCCCATCACACCATGGCTATCTAGAAATGGCAAGGCAAGGCTGGAGAACACTCTCACACCTGGAAAAACCCATGCCCATAATAACAAGAGAACCAAGAACACAGATGCATAACCATACATTCCAAATATAGCAAGGAAATCACACATTTTTTGGGCTTGAGGGGGCTTGAACCTAGGTTTAGAGTTAGCTACGCTAACCAACAAAACCCTACACTACCGAACCTTTTGGCAACAATGTGCTTAGTGCAGACTGCAGTCTCACTCGAGGTGGTATTGGGGGATGCTAGAACCATCTTTCTACATCCAGAAGGCTATGTGATGTAGCAACTAGGCGTTTCTTTAATCTAGGGTCTGATCCGACCTTCGTAAACCCTTATCTTCATAATATTAGACTTAAAGTGATTTCTACTTAAATAGATCTATGAGTTTCACCTAATTATTCTAACATGCATAATTTATCATACAAAATTGGATCTAGATCTTTGTGATGCAATTACAACAATATACAAAGAATCAAATCATATTTGAGCATAAATACAGAAACATATAACTATGTAAAGAACACACGAAATTGCTTCAAATATGATTTATTACTTCAGATCTTCAATCAATACACTTCTTCTGACCTTGCACACACATCTACAGGGGCCCGCACACTTAGTTGCAGGACCCTTCCCCTTCATCGTAACACAAAATTACCAACAAAATATACTCAAGATCTCATTCATCAATTGAATTTATAATGACTCCTAAATGATTTCCTTTTATAGATTTTCCATTACATTACCATGGTCCACGAACCATAAGTGAAGCTCATTACTTAATCAAAATAGCCCATACCTTTACAAATTAAGGGGCTTTGACCTTACTGAAAACCCCTTTAACTCTTAATGTTCTGCACGCTTCGCTCCTCAAAAAGCATAAACTTCACAATATTACATCAAAATTGAGACAAAACTTAGACCTGGGGGACCCCATCCCAACAGTCCCCCAACATAAAGAAGTGACTTGTCCTGAGTCACTATATTAATACATCATTGACTGCTAAGCCAATGGTCCTCTGTGTCTGTTGCATACCTTTCAGTTTACTCTCTATAGCTTGAGAGAGTTGACTAGCTTCATTGGCCCAAGGTTGCACTCTTGCTGAATTCATTGATGCTTTCTGCCACAACTCGTTGATCTGAGTCTGAATAACCTTCCCTTCCTGGAGTCTAGCAAACCATTGCACATGTGCTAAGGTTCGCACTATTGCCTTGACTTCATCAAACTGCAGCTAGTTTTCTCTTATCTCGGCTTCAACCTTCTGTATATTTGGGTCCTCCTGTGGCGAGGCCAACATATCCATGGTGTTCTAAAAAATATGGATACAATACTTAACCGCAACTTCTAGTATGTCCATGTCTCCCTTAGTAGCAGCCTCGTGCTTCTCTCGAACTTCTGGAGGTGTTGTTGGTTGTAGCTTCATTTGCAACTCTGCGACCTTCATTTGCTTCTCAAATTTGACTCGTTCAACCTCCACTTGGGACTCCTTTATTGCAGTTGCCATCTTTTGGATCTTCTCTTCGGAAGTTGATTCAGCCTGTATGAGGAGCTTTGGAGCTCAATGCAAGTCTGGAAAATGGCGTCCTCCAGCTCCTGCCTAAGTGCAGCAGCTCCATCCCTATCCTAGATTTCCCTAGTAGCTTCATCAACTAATTTCTCATTCTGGCTGTTGATGTCTTTGATTACGAAGAGTGCTGGCTCCTCCCAGATTTTCAATTTGGCAGGCACTCCCTAGTGGAGTTCATGCAATGCTTGAATGGGCAACACTGCTAAGTTTAGATCTAAATTCCTCCCATATGGTGTTGTTGCTTGATCTATCTTGGTAATAAAGTGCAACAACCCTCCTAGAATGGGCATTATGCGAACCTCTGTGGCTACCACCAATGTTGAAGGTAATGCTGGTGTTGCACTTCTCATTCCCACGCTTGCTTGAATCGTTCTCCCTTGTACTTGTAGCTCTTTGAGGCCCTGTTGGACCTATGTCAGTACTGACATGGAATGATCTTGTATATGTCCCCACATGTCCTCGGTGACTAAGCGCATAGTGTCAGCGATCTCATCGATGTCCCCCTCGGTGAGGACCATCGATTCAACGTTGGGGGTCTTGTCAGACTTTTTCTTCTTTCGCACACCTCCAGTGGTGGTTTTCTTCCTCTTATTTAGGATGAAAGGAGAATCAATATCTTTTGTCTCCTTAAAAGGGTTTGCTCCACCATACTCTGGTTCCTCCATGTCCGACTCCTCTTCGTCTACATGCTTTGGCTCCTGCACGGTATTCTCCCAAAGTTCCACAGTGACCTTTTGAGGCACCTTCGTAGTGTCTTCCTTCGACGTACCTACTGTGGCCTTCGTTGTTTTTTTGGTACCTGCCTTATCTCCTTCAACTTCATTGCTGGGGTCCAACCACACACATGAATAATTAGATATTATTGAAAAAATATCCTGCACTGTGACCAAATAGGGCAACTCATACCATATGCCCTCTGCATATTTCTTGACCTGTATGTATATGTTGTGGAAGTTTGCTTTGAAGTTTGTAATTCCACGATATTATTTAAGTAACACTAGTGATAGTTGTGGATTCTAGTTGACCACGGTCTGCAGATCCATCTCAAATAACACCCAAAATAATTTATTCTCAACCACCCGACTTGGATCCTTGGATGCCCACAACGAAGTGTACGTCACAACTTCGCACAAGTCTGGGTCGACAATAGGGAACTATGACTTGTCGGGGATTCTCCAAGCTGTCAAAGCAATCAAAAGTAACAACCATGCATAATGAAAGGGTTTCCCATCTTCCTAGGCCTCATGAAAATCGTCCAGAAACTCTTGGCAGAGGTATCCGACCCAATTGAACTGCACCCCTTGGCTGCACTATGTAACCAACTAAATTATTGGGGCTCGCACCTCATCTTCCATGCACTTCCTCATAATCTTACTGGACATAATGGATGCAACAAAGGCAACCGCCTTATCATTAATCGACCTTACAACGTAGCCTCGCGGCTTCTTTATGACATTGAAGTCTTTCTTTACTTGGTTCGTGAGCTTCTCTTCTTGAGACTTGCCAACAAAATAATTGGCAGGGCCTTCTCCTGCACATGGTAGAGTGGTGATCCTCTTGATCAACATAGCATCATTTGAGATCCTCTCCCCAATCCATAAGGCTCGTTCGTGCACCAAAGCCAGTAACTGGCGCACACATATTGTATTGATGTTTTCGCACCCAAAATGAGGCACAATCAACATGTTTGGTAAATCGACGATTTGAATCCTAGCCACCCACGTCATTGGTTATACTCGCATTACCCCTAACTCCTCATAGTATACCATCTTCAGGTATTTGCTTGGCTCAAAATGAGGGAATTTGGCCCTGTCCGCCAAATTTGATTCCTTCATGCGCAGTTGTGGTACCTGCACTAGCAATGCTCCTTCAAAGGGCACATCTTCGGGCAGCAAAGGTGTACAAACAAAATTTTTTACTGCATTAGGGTCCTTTGTCACCTTAACAATCGACTTTCTTGATGGCATATATAGAGGTATCTGCGAAATTGGCTCTGCCTCATCAACACTTATGTCCTTAACTCCTGCCTCAAGTTCTTCCTTCTCTAAGTCAATTGGCTCCATTGGTTGCTTCCTTTTCCCCTTGTCCATATTTTCCTTACTCCTTTTCTTAGCAGACACTTTCCTAGGTGACTACCTTATCGGTGGATTCTGTGGTTTTTTCTGCTTCTTCACTGTTGTTGCTTCTTCTTGTTCCATAGCTATTTCTACCACTCCTGCAGTTGTGGGCTTTGATCTCGGTGATCTAGGAGATATGGTGTGTGTAGGAGGAGTAGCAGTCATGATGTTTGTTAATCCTTGTTCCAAAAATTCCTAGTAGACATCCTGGGGACCAGGTTTAATGACCTTGCAAGATGAATTGAAGCATGTCAAATATATCCTAATAAATGAAATGAGTTTCATTGGAAGAAATTTTCTAAAAAACATTGACTCTAGACTTCAGCAAGCTTTCAAAAAATGCTAAAACTTTTTTTGGTCGGAGATCAGTTATATTGGTTGGTGATTTGGGAAAGTTACCACCTATTATTGATAAACCTATATATGCATCTTAAGGTCTCGTAAAAGAATAATGGAAGTCATTCACAAAAGTTGTGACCCTTGAAACTGTGTTTTGACAAGATGGAAAAAGCAATGAGAAAAAATGTTTTTGTAATTTGTTGATGAAAGTTAGACATGAAAATCACATAAGTTATAAATTCGTGGGCGTCTTCCTGGTTTCTGTTCACAAAATGTTTGGCAAAGAGATTCAAAGAGTTTGTGATTTCACGAGGAGAGTCACATGATTGGGCAGTGTTGCAGAGAGACCTCACGATGTGTTTCTCTAGCAAGCAAAAAGGGCAGCCCTTGTTAGATGATATATTACAGGAAGCAGAATGTGGATTGGCGTCGAGGCAATGTTCTGCCAAGGGAGGTGTGCAAGTGAGACACTAAAGCACACTGTTGAGATAGCATGTATTGCTAAGATTCATAAGCCCCATCGGTCATCTTGCCGGTGCTTTTGCTTTTTTTCTTGCCCGCTCAACTCCATTTCGCTTGATACACTTAAGAAGCTGACTATGGCGTGAGAATACGGGAGCTTGAGTAGAAGCATTCGGTTATTTGTAGCCTAGAACATGGGTTCCTTTATATATGATCCTTCTATTTCATATCAGCCTTGGCCAACCATAAGTGTGGCCCAGTTTTTAGACCCGACACCCAATAACACACTATATTTGGCATAAAGGCTTCACTTTTGGAGAGACACCACCCAAACCCTCTCTGTTTTAACGCTCTCTATTCCTCGTAAGTAGGATTAATGGGCAAAGATCATAATTTATTCTATTTGAATCACTTCCACCCAGAGTTAATAATCTTTAACCCCCTCCAAATTTTGGGTTGCAGTGATTATTATTTTCATTTAAATATTCCATAATCCATTTTCATCATTAATAATAAAAGAGTTTAATTGAATAATATTTTTTAGATTATTATTTTCATTTAAATATTCCACAATTCATTTTCGTGATTAATAATAAAAGAGTTTAATTGAATAATATTTTTTTTATTTGAAGTTTGTGTTTCTATAGTTAAAGCACTTTTATTTTAAGAGGTTATGAGTTCAATTTTATTGATATTTTAAGCGTGGATTTCCCTTGTACAAATATTGTTAGCCTTTGGTGGAATAAATTTTCCTAAATGTATTTGGAGTTAGGTTCTATTAATAAACCCATAAAAAATGATTCCTTTAAATAAATATTGAACAAATTATTTGTAAATTAAATCTAACATATATTCAATTTAATTAATATATGTATATGAAAATTCTTAAATATTCTTAATTTGAAAAGGGTCATAACTAATTGTGGGGTTACAATGTTGGACAAATGGTTTATGCATTCAACATGTGGACTACTCCTAGGTTAGACTTCCCTAAGGTTATGCTCGAGGAAAATCCCATTGATCAAGGTTCCTTCCTTTTTCAAATAGAGATATGGAGTTTTTATTTTTATTTTTCCTTTTTGGATAAAACTTTATGGAAATAATTTTGATTGTGGATCTCATGTGATTTGTATAAATTAAATTTAGATGGAAAGTACAACCATCTTTCCTGTTAGTCACTTATATAAAAAAATCAATTAACAAAAAAATATTGTATTATTATAAAAGTGTTAACTAATTAATATTTCATTTAAAAATAAAAAATAACCTTAATTAAAAAATAAATAAATTACTATCAGCTAACATATATTTATCTTAATTTCTCATCTACCCAACACTAAGAGATATCAAATTTACGAAAATACAAACTTCTTTTGAGTGTAAAACTTGAGAAAAAAATTGCACTTCAAGAAATTGTATTCCTCTAGATTCTTGGTAAATCCATTGTTGAAATATTAAAATGGATTTATGCTAGTTTAAAAATAATATATATATATATATATATATATATATGTATATATATATGTATATATATATATATATATATATATATATATATATATATATATATATATATATATATATATATATATATAGCGTTGACATTAAAATATTTTATATATGTATGATTCGTATTTTCATATTAAAATGCTTATACATGCTCCCTCATAGTCGACAGGAGTTAAAAAACATATATTTATAGGATATAATCAATCTCTTTCTTTCTCTCTCTCTCTCTCTCTCTATATATATATATATATATATACACACACACACACACACACACAACACATTGAATTAGTTTTGTTATTAAATATTGAAGGAATTACAAATCTCCCTCCTACATCAAATTAGAAAGGACCTATTAATGGAATAAGAAATTTTCATTCTTTCTCTCTCCCCAAATATATGACTCTAATATTTTTTATTGAACATGCATATTGAGATATTTTATTTGTACCTCACATTATTTCTATTTTGATTGAACTTAGATCTAATTATAGCTATTCTAGCCTTGACTTGGAGGATAAGTGTGGTTTGAGTAAGGAATTACATGCAAAATCTTGGTTAGTGTAGTTGGCTACCTGTTTCTCCTGCAAATCTTCCATAATTTTCCAGAGCCATACAATTTCCTTTGTTGCTTCAGGTGTTGCCATATATTCTACCTCAATTGTGGAACCTGGTGGAACTGATTATTTGTGTGATGTCCAGGAGACAACTCCTAATCCAAAAATCATAACATAATCTAAAGTAGATACGCCAGTTTCTTTATCTCCATCAAAATCTGAATCAGAGTATCTAATCAAGATGAAGTCATCCACCTGTGTATACATGAATCCAAAGCCTTGAGTTCCCTTTAAGTACTTTAGAAGTATTTGTGTAGCAGACCAATGACCCTAACAAGGCTTTTAAATAAACTTAGATAGGATTCCAACAACAAATGAAATGTATGGTTTAGTAGCATATAGGTAGTTGAGACCTCCTATGAGTTGTTTGTACTTTGTTTCATTCTATAATTCTTTTCCTTCAATGGATGTGAGCTTTAAATTATGTTCCGTTGGAGTAGTGAAAGGATTGCGCTCAACCATGCCAAATTTTTCAACAAGTCTCCAATGTACTTCTTTTGAGAGAGGAACATAAACTTCAGATGTTGGGTTACTTCAATACAAGGATAGTAGTGAACATATCTCAAATTTATCATTGAAAAACCTTTCCTCAAATCCTTCTTCATCGATACAATGCAATTTTCATTTTTCCCTGTCATCAGAAGATCATCTACATACCCCACGTGATATACCACTAATTCTCCAACTTTCTTGACAAACAAAGTTGCATCATCAAGATCATAGTGTGTGAAATTGAGTTTCAGAAGATGCTCAATCAATTTCTCATACCAGGCTCATCGTGCTTGTTTAAGGTCAAACAAGGATTTGAAACGATTGCATACTTTGTGTTCTTCACCCTTCACAACAAATCCTTTTGGTTGAGACACAAATTTATTATATTTCAGGTCTCCATTCAACAAATCGTTTTTTACATCCATTTGATGGATTTCCAACCATTTTGAGCTTCGAAGTAAAATATAGTATGGATGGAAGCCCATTTTGTTGTGGGGGAAAAGTATCCTCATAATTTATCCCTTCGTTTTGTACAATTTTCTTTTTCCACGAGCCTAAATTTATGCCTGTCAAGTGAGAGATATGATGTAACACCATCCTCCCACATCTACCCAAGTACCCAAACAACCAAGATAAATATGCAACAAGAGACTACTATGATTGGATTCAAACTCCTATGTGACCTTAAGGAGATTAAATCAACAGAAACATAACATATAGACCTTCCACTTCAGCTATAGGACCCTTGAGAACCATGCCAACACTTCAGTTAGCCTGCCCCTCAGTCCTGTTAGTGTAAGTCTTGTTAGCCTGTCACCTGGATAAAATGTGCTTTTATTATGCTTGTTAGGGTGTCAAGTCAAATTTTTGTCATTTAAGTTAATCTTCAAATAAAAATTTGGTCATTGGTTGTTGTGTCTAGGTCACTTCTGCTCCTTTCACTTATTCATGGTCTTCATCACTCATCATGGTCATTGTCTTCTTCAAGGTATAATATCTTAATTTAAGTGTCTTGGGTCATGAAATGGTTAAATTCCTCATTTTAGGCCATGGTGTAGGGTTTCACTCCATGTGTCATCATGATAACATATGTAAGAAAAAAAACATGTCCATCATGTGATTCAGTGGGTAAATGGAGTTAGCAGCTTAGGGAAAGAAAAATAAAGGTAAAGGTAATGTTTTATTTCGAATAAGACAATGTTGCAGTACACTACGTCGCCTCAACATTCCTCATAACCACATGTTTGCTTCAAAATATATTTTTGACCAAATGGAGAAGAATTTTACAAAAGTGAAAGAATTTTTTGTCCATTATAGTCCAAGGAACAAAATACTCCTTCATTTATGCACAGGTGCTATCATTTGAAAGAAATTCCTGAAATACACTTGCTATGGGAGAGTTGCTGCACTTCTGGACAACTTGAATTCGTGACAGCTTTTAGGGGGTTTAGTGCAGGTGTTGGCAATGATTAAGGACTCTATTGTGTAACCGACATCCTAAGCTTTCCAATGGTACCTTCAGATCATGATTTGGATTAGTGTAAGGCATCAAAACATGCTCTAAAAGTTGGAGCTTCTCTTTTGTCAGAGACACCCTAGGTTTTGGAGTGACCTTGGGAAAATCAATTTTTCTCCATGATGGAGTGTCCAAATTGCATTCTTGAGGAGTCTATCGTATAGAAAACTTCAAGATATTTCTAAAGAGCCATCACAATCTCAATTCGGAGTAGATTAAGGCCTCCAAAAGCATTTTGGAAAACCAGAGTTGCAATCAAGAAGATTGCGCTGTGCTTGGGTGTTGCACTCAGGAACACTGCGTTGCGCTTGGGCCAGAGTAGCTAAAATTGCCTAAAACTCACCCAAACTCAATTTTTAAGCTTGCTCACTTGTTTTATTACAATCCTAAGCTGAGATACAAGTAAGTACACCAGCTTACTTACCTTTTTAATTTGCAAAATCAATTCATGCCAAAGCTTTCTTCAATTAGGGTTTTTCAGTGAATTTCTCATGCAAAAATGATAGGGTTGATGATGGCCATTTTCCATTCTTGATTTTTAACATGTAAAATCTTACCCTACATCTTTATACATGTTTGATATGCCATGTATACCACTCAATCAACCTCAGAACATAGATTTACCTCACTAAGATTGAAACCCTAGTTCATTCCTAGGGGTTTTGGGCACTTTCCCTAAAAGCTTTGTTTTTTCCCTTTTACAAGCACATTGTTCCTTCATTTCTCTTCCACTCATTTTCATAAGTTTTCCATAATCCATATTCACCTCTTTAAAACCTCCTTTACCATTTTATCAACTCCACCTACCCATCATTTCATTTTTCACTCATCACTCACTATTTTTTCCTCTTTCCTATCATCTAGGGTTTCAAAAATGAAATGAGATTGCTTCACCAAGCCATCACCAAGACACATTAGAACAACCTATGGAAGTAGGTTTATCAAACAAATCAGAGGAGGTTCCCAAGGAACCTAGACCTGAGGTGACAAAAACATACCAGAGATGAAAAGGACTTGTGTTTTCTTCTCATGGTGAGAAAGGGGCCAAGCCTTCTTCATCAACAAAATAGGGATTGACAACAAAGGATAAAGACATAGTTGACCACGAGTTTGAGTTTATTGATTTATAGGGGGAAGACTAGACTTCAATCATGCAATAGACAATCAGAGAGAAGGAATATCAAATCAAGGAGCTAGCAATCAATTTGGAAAGAGAAAAATATGTTACATCAATCCTTGAATCGGAAAACAGTTAGCTCAAAGCAAAGGAGTTGATCCTAGAAAAGGAAAAAGCCAAATTATTGTAGCAAGTTGGAAAAGGTAAGGAGATCATGGAATCAAGAAAGCCTGAAGCATCAGAGGGAGAGGAGAAAGGAAAATACCAAGAACAAGAGGCCTCAAGAAAGCTTTGCAAGAAGAGCAAGAACAAATTCTGCTGAACGAGGACCTTGACCTAGAAGATAGGATTGCCCTAGAGGTTCATCAAGATAAGGAATATTGGCTAGATAGGGTAAATGAACACTTGGAGAAGCTCCTTGAGAAGGAAAATAGGGATAATCAGTTGCTTAGACACATGGCACACCACTACCAAGCTCAAAACATGATCACCAATGTCAAAGTAAAGCAACTTGAAGATAAGCTCAAGGAGGCCAAAAAAGACCCAAAGGATGAGGGGAGCTTAGAGATGATTTGCATCATTGAAGCTATAACAAACATCTTTTTACAACTTCCCTCCAATTTTGAGCAACTTCTGAGCATTTTGAGTTTTTTGAGAAATTTTGGTCTAAATTCAGAAATTCAGCTGCTCCAGAAGCACAGCGCCTTGGCACTGCACTTTTTCCTTAGGACTCGATTTGAGGAAAGGTATCCATTTTTGGAAAGCTCTTGCCATCCTATAAAAACCCATTTTCTCATATTTTGCAGAGGTGGCTCATTTTTGGAAAAAAAGGAAAAAAGGTAACAAAAAACTAGCATTCTGGACCATTTTTTGACAGGCACTACGCTTCTAGAGCGACCTTAGGAGAATGGATTTTTGAAGGCCTTCCCTTCGTCTAAGTTCAGAAATTCAAACTGTTCTGGAAACTAGACTTGAAGGGATAGTTGACAGGTCTCTCAGTTTTGTATTTGGACCCCTAGAAGGCACCTCAAAATCAGCTCAAAGTCAGTGCTGCACTTCTGCACTTTTTTGTGTTTCAAATTGTAAATTACACCGTTTAAATTTCTAGTTTCTAGTTTGACTTAGTCAAAGTCAAGATTCAGTATGTAATGGCACTATTTTCAAGGCTAGGTGATGTAGGCATGAATAAATGTACATCATAGGTTGTTTTTGATGTTTATGAGGCCTCATAAAAGAAGCAAACTCCTAAACAAACTCTCCATGAAGTGTTCGAGTTTCACCTTCTCACTCTCACCTGTTGGTTGAGAGAATCTTGGAGTCAGTTCCCCCACCAAGGAATTCGACTCCTAAAGGTGGGAAAGTGGTCTAGAAGAGTCTATATGTATCATTTCTCCTCAGGAGAAGAGGGTTGAACTTTTTGTGAAGGAAACTTGCATGTAATCATCTTTTCAGCTAATACAGTGACAGGTTGCAGCTATTTTCAAGGAACTCTAGCCCAGTGAGTTCATGGTGCCTGTACTTCATTATTTTAGTTTTCTAATGGTCTAAAAATATTTATCTACATTATATCTCTTCTTTCTATGGATTCCTTATAGTAGAATACACATAATTCTTGTTTTTCAAGCTTTGTTATTTGGTTTTCATAGTTATGTGTATGTCTCCCTAAGCGAATGAAATCATGTTTATTTATGCTCATTAGTTTCTTCCACACTATATCCTCTATAATACACTGACAATATTCAAAATACACCATGGCTTCTGATATCTAGCTCCTTCTCTTATTTTCTCCTGCACTCCTACAACCTAGACCTATTTGTGGCTCCAAACCTTAAGTTCAACAAACCCTAAAAACCAAATTTTCACAAACAAACAAACAAATACACATATCTAGCTTAAAATTCATTCGCTTTAAATTCATATCACTGATAAGAGACTTAGTGTTGAAATGTGGCAACAAGAATATTCCAATTTAATTTGTTCTTAAATTAAATTGTGAATTAACACTGAATTTAGTCTTAACAGCTACTTGGAAATAATTAATTAATTCATTTTGAATTAATTAGTTGGAGAAATTCAAGTTAGAAGTCTTTCTGAAGTCATGGAAGAGTTATCCCTTAAAATAAGGAGATAAGATTGAGTTATATTTGAGTGGTAACTAGTTAACTCAGTTTACTAAGTTAAGTCTAGTTAAATTAGTTCCAAACTGTTTAAGGAACTAATAGAGAGTTAACAGTCAGTTGATGCATGCATGCACTCAACTAGTGTACTCCAGTTAACTGAAGAGTCCCTCATCATAAAATCATGCATGTCTATTCTGAGAAAGACCCGGTTGAGATTAAAGACAAGGATAGTGTACTATCAGTTGCATGTGTTTTCTTATAAAGAAAACTCATGCATGCAGTCAATGAATCATTCCTTGAGGATTGCATAGTTCTGATAGTGTGTGAGAGAGTTTTCCACTTGGTTGAGGGAGATCATCCACTTGGTAATAGGAGAATCATCCCAGAGGAACATTGCAAGGAAATAGGAGCTTGGAGGGTAGAGAGGAAGGCATGAGAGAAGCCAATATTTCCTGTGAGCATCTGTGAGGATTGTAATGAGAGTTGGCTAGCTGTGAGAGCTAAGGCTTTGTATAATTCCTATGTATTTCCACCTTGTATGATAATATAGATAGTGGGGTTTTTAGCTGAGGCTTTCCCCAAAGTATTTTCATGTGTATTGTGCATTGATTCTTCTTCTTCTGGTTATATTGTTCAGCTCGATATTGAAGCTTCCACAAATTGATAGCAGAAGTAGGTTATAGTATTTTGCTTTGATTTATATTGCATTATCGGGTTAACCTACCATCAGATTTTCCACATGGTATCAGAGCTAGATTTGTAGCTGGATTTGTAGAAATTTTTTGCAGGATCTCAGAGCTGTGAATAGTATCCTGAGAAGAGAATTCAAAGTTTGAAGTTCGAGGTTGCAGGTGCAAATCGAATTCAAATCATAATTCAAGGTTGGCCAATGGCATTCTATGGCTTGAGACTCAAGTATGCCTTGGAAGGTAGCTCGAATTACACAACATGGAAAGATAGAATGGAGGTTGTATTAGAAGACAATGGCTTAAAGGAATTCATTAATCAAGAAATCCCAAATCCAGCTTCAACTAATGCACAAGATTTGGGTGAGTGGAAGAAGTGTGTGGTGAAGGTGAGACGGATCATCCTTGAGGGAGTTCAAGACCATATTGTCTCGAGTCTACATGGGAAGGATACTCAATTTTCAATGTGGAAGACATTGAAGGACCTCTACCAGAATAGTAGTGACCAGAGGAAATTGGCACTCAAGGATAAGCTTTGAAGAATCAAGATGGAGAAGAGTGATACTATTTCCACATATCTAAACAAGCTCCCCATATGTAGAGATGAGCTTGGTAGTGTGGGAATAACTACTGCCAATGATGATATGGTGAGCCTCGCTCTCCTTGGCCTTCCAAAGAGTTGGAATAGCTACCAGGACTCTGTGAATGGAAGGGAGAAACTACCAGATTGGGAATGACTCTGGTCGGATCTTATGGAGGAGGAGATCAGGAGGAGCACATGAGATGGTTCTTCATCTAAGAATGATGATGAAGAAAATCTGGCCTTAGCAAGTAAGGCAAGGAAAGGGAAGGGGAAGGCTTCCCATTTCAAATCGAATTCTTCTCATGGAGGGAATAAGGGTGACATGTCTAAAGTAAGATGCTTTAATTGTCATGAGATGGGAAATTATGCAACTAATTGCCCATAGAAGAAGTCCAAGAAGGGATCCTCAGAAGGATTGGAAGGTGAGGCATTAACCTCTCAGTTCGAAATGGACTTTACCCTCATCGCATGCATGGTGTTATCGATGATGGGTTGTGTCTGGTATCTTGATAGTGGAGCCTCATTCCACATGATCGGTGATAAAAGTTTATTCAGTGCCTTGGAGGAGAAAGACCTCAAGATGCGCATAGAGATGGGTAATGATGGAAGTTATAGTGTTTCAGGAGTGGGAATGGTTGCTTTTTAGAGGGAGCATGGAGCTCCTCTCACCTTGAAAAATGTGATGTATGTGCCTAGACTGAAGAAGAACTTGGTATCGGTAGCGATGTTGGAGGAAAAAGGCTACGATGTTGTCTTCACTAAAGGAAAGGTGTTCCTAAGACACATAACCAGGTCAGACCAAGAGGATAAGGATTCAGGTGAAGAATCTATATAAACTAGAGGTAGATGATTGTGCAACATTGAGTACGAAAGAAAAATTGGTGCAAAGCCAAGAAATTTTCGAGTTGTGGCATAGGTGGTTGGACCATTTGCATCATGGGGCTTTGAAGATAAAGCAACAAATATCTAAAAGACTTCCCAAAGGTAAACTTGAACAAGTTGACACATGCAAAGGTTGTACCTTGGAAAAGTACACCAAGTCTTCCTTTCATGATCGAGACAATCAAGCAGAGGCTATCTTAGAGCAAGTTCATACATATGTGTATGGACCATTCTCGATGGAATCCACAGCGGAGCAAAGGTATTATGTGATTTTCATTGATGACTATTCTCGTAAATGGTAGATTTATTTCATGTAGAAGAAGGACCAAACTTTCACAAAGTTTCGTGAGTTCAAAGCTTTGGTCAAGAAAGAGTCAGGGAAAAAGATCAAGGCCTTGAGAAGTGACAATGGTGGAGAATATGTCTCTCAAGAGTTTAAGGACTTCTGTACAGCCGAAGGAATTAAATGAGAGTTGACAACATCTCATAACCCACAGTAGAATGGGGTGGCTGAGAGGAAGAACAGAACTATTGTAGGAGCAACACGGGAAATGCTGCATGACCAAGGCCTACCACTTCACTTGTGGGCTGAGGCATGAAACACAATGATCTATTTGCAGAATATAAGTCCGCATCGCGTACTTGGGATGACGACACCAGAGGAAGCTTTCTCCGATAAGAGACCAAATGTGGGCCACTTCAAGATCTTTTGCTCATCGGTATATTTTCATGTGACAAAGGATGCACAGAAGAAGCTTGAGCCTTCAACAGAGTTGGGGATATTTGTGGGGTACACTAATACACCTCAAAACTATCCGGTGTACTTGCCTACCAGTTGGAGGACAGTGGTTTGAAGAGATCTCAAGTTTGATGAGCAAAAGGCCATGCAATTTTCCCTTGAGAGGGAGCTCCAACTACAGGCCGTGGAGGAACTATTGGTTCCTAAGGAGGAGGAACCTTAGACTGATGCAGATCAGTCACATTTAGAAGTCCTAGGAGTGGAGACATCCACTCAAGTAGAGTCTTCCAGAGATGGATGGAAGCGCACAAGAGAAGCTGACATATTGTTGGAGGATACGAGAGAGAATGTGGGAGCACCATCTTCTTAGAGAAAATAGAGGAAGTCACCTGAGAGGCACACTAGATACATGGCCCTTGCTGGGGAATGTGTTGAGACCGAGCCATCTTCCTTTGAGGAAGTAGTGCAACAGCCGATTTGGGTTGATGCTATGGTGGAGGAGTGTGACTCCATAGTTCGTAACAGTGTTTGGGAGGTGGTTACGAGACCGAAGAACAATTCAGTTGTGAGTTCCTGTTGGCTTTACAAGGTAAAGCAAGCTACTGATGATGGGAGGATCATGTTGCTGCAATATATTTCAACAAAGGAGCAAGATGCTGACATTTTGACAAAGGCATTGTCAAAGTGTAAATTTGAGTTCCATAGAGACAGGGTCAGGGTGGCAGATAATCTCTTTCTTTTTGAGAGGGAGTGTTGAAATGTGGCAACAAGAATATTCCAATTTAATTTGTCCTTGAATTAAATTGTGAATTAAAATCGAAATTAGTCTTAACAACTACTTGGAAATAATTAATTAATTCATTTTGAATTCATTGGTTGGAGAAATTCAAGTTAGAATTATTTCTGAAGTCATGCAAGAGTTATCCCTTAAATTAAGGATATAACATTGAGTTATGTTTGAGTTGTTATTAGTTAACTCAATTTACTGAGTTAAGTCCAATTAAATTAGTTCCAAACTGTTTGAGAAATTAATAGAGAGTTAACAGTCAATTGATGCATGCATGCACTCAACTAGTGTACTCCAGTTAACTAAAGATTCCCTCATCAAAAACTCATGCATGTCTATTCTGAGAAAGACCTAGTTGAGATTAAAGACAAGGATAGTGTACTATCAGTTGCATGTGTTTTCTTATAAAGAAAACTCATGCATGTAGTCAAGGAATAATTCCTTGAGGATTGCATATATTTGATAGTGTGTGAGAGAGTGTTCCACTTAGTTGAGGGAGATCATCCACTTGGTAATAGGAGAATCATCCCAGAGGAATAGTGCAAGGAAATAGGAGCTTAGAGGGCAGAGAGAAGCCAAGATTTCATATGAGCATCTGTGAGGATTGTACTGAGAGCTGGCTAGTTGTGAGAGCTAAGACTTTGTATAATTCCTATGTATCTCCACCTTGTATGATAATACAGATAGTGGGGTTTTTAGCTGAGGCTTTCCCCAAAGTATTTTCATGTGTATTGTGCATTGATTCTTCTTCTTTTGGTTATATTGTTTAGCTCGATCTTTAAGCTTTCGTAAATTGATAGTAGAAGTAGGTTATAGTATTGTTATTTGATTTATATTGCATTATTGGGTTAACCTACATACAAATTTTCTACACTTAGATAGATCCCTCTCATGCTCAGTAGGGCTAGCTACTAAGTTGAAGTGGTTTGAGGTTACCCTTCTCGATTTCCATTTTAGCCTAGGAGATTGTAAGGACTAACATTTTTGGCACTGCTACCGGGGTACGAAAGAACATATCCTCCCTGGGAAAGAACGACAAGGATCAAATCTGATTGCTAATGGTGAATAGTGATCAAACACAAGAAAGGGGGTGCATCTTTCACCCAATGACTCCAATGTCGAAGAATCCAAAGGTTCAGAAATTTCATGGCGACTCCACAGATAAAAAAACCAATAGTTTGAAGAATTTCTTCGTGTCTTAATTGTTTTCAAGATGGATTCAACTGCTCAAAGGTATGCTCCTATGAATCAAGCTCATATTACTATTTTTCCAAATCAAATTTCTTGTATAGATTGGCAAACAGGGTTGCCAAAGTTTAAAGGTCAGGATGGAGAAGATGGTAGTTTGCATTTGGTCAAATTTTATTTTCATATTCACAGATTAAAGGCTAAGTTTCCTGAAGATTGTCTGATGAATATTTTCATGGCTACCTTGGAGGAAATGGTGAGGAAATGGTATGAGAGTCTACCATCTGCTAGTTTATATTCTCTAAAGGATTTTCATTCAGTTTTCTTTCAACATTATCAAAGCTGCAATTTTTCCTTATTAATGATGGATAGCTGTTGTGAGATTTCTGAAAATTTTATTAAATTACTTGAAAATTCGTATGGGGATGAAGAATTTATGGAAGAAGATATATTAGAAGCCCTTTATGATTTTTCCTCCCATCAAGAATCATCAGTTTCCTCCTTGAATGAAACAGACTGGGATCAAAACAGAGAAAGGCCTACTCCTGATCTTGAAAACGAAAATTACCAAGCCAATGTTGATTTCTATAAAACTCAGATGTCTCCTCTGCCTGAAGATGAAATTGATCAACTTTTGAAAAAACATGTTACAGACCAAGTTAAGGCAGGTTTGCAATGCTCACACAGTCAAGATTGTGTGAGTGAAATTTCTTCCATTATTGAAAATGAAAATCTGGATTTAAATGATGACAATCATGAGACTAATGAAACTATACATGAAGTTGTTGTGAGTAAGCCAATTTGTGATGTAGATTCCCTGCAAGGAGATCAGCTAACAAAGGCTGTTTTCTTTCATGAAAAGGATAGAGCTGACTTGTTTAATAATCTTGAAGAATGTGTTTTGTTCAAGGATGATTTAGACTATGAAATGGAAGAGTATGAGTCTGAGATAGACAGTATGCTATAGATAGAATCATAGTTACTAATGCTTGAGAAATTTGCAGCCAACACTCACGTGGCAAAAAGTCATATTTCCCTATGCCTTCCTATGTATTAACAACCAAGTATTCTTTTAGATCAAAATGAAAGGAGTACTTGTATTTTTGTTAGATTTCACAACAAGGTAACCTTTCTGATTTTTAAGGATCCTTACACTGATTTGTTGTGGCCATCTGGGAAGATGACTTTTCTTGTATTTATGGATAATGAAGACATCTTCAGTGGACACTCGGAGTTGCCTAGATTTTGTTTGTTCTACCTGCTCAAGTAAAGTACAAGTATAATTTAAGTAAGTAGCCATTTGCTGGATTGGTTACACTGGAGGGATCATTACACATGATTGTATATACATCTTCAGCAGGAGGGCAGTTATCATCAGGATTTGAATCCCGAGGTGAAGGCCCTAAGATCCCGATGGTTTGCTGCCATAAGTAAGTTCAGTCAATATGTTTTTGATAATCAAGTCAGTCAGTTTTTAGTTTGAGTTTGGTCTTTTCATTCTGACTCCATTGCCCAATGGATAAAGCTACTTGGTCTACAGTGTTCTTGACACCTCCAAGGAGTTGCCATCCCCAGTTGGAGCTAATGTTAGTGTCAGTCTTCTTAGCCTATCACCTGGATCAAATGTGCTTTTACTATGCTTGTTAGGGTGTCAAGTCAATTTTTTGTCATTTAAGTGAATCTTCAAATAAATATTTGGTCATTGATTGTTGTGTCTAGGTCACTGTTGCTCCCTTCACTTACTCATGGTCGTCATCACTCATCATGGTCGTTTTCTTCTTTAAGGTATCATATCTTCATTTAAGTGTCTTGGGTCATGAAATGGTTAAGTTCCTCATTTTAGGTCATGGTCTAGGGTTTTACTCCATGTGTCATCATGATACCATATGTCAAAACAAAAATAAAGGCAAAGACAATGTTGCAGTACACTACCTCGCCTCATCATTCCTCATAGGGACATGTTTGCTTCAAAATATATTTTTGACCGAATGGAGAAGAATTTTACAAAAGTGAAAGATTTGTTTATCCATTATCATCCAAGGAACAAAAACCTCCTTCATTTTATGCACGTGTGTTATCATTTGAAAGAAATTCCCAAAATACACTTGCTACGGGAGAGTTTCTTCACTTCTAGAAAGCTTGACTTTAAGACAGCTTTTCAGGGGTTTGGAGCAGGTGGTGGTAGTTCTTAAGGACTCTATTGTGTAGTAAACATCCTAAGCTTTCCAATGGTACCTTTAGATTATGATTTGGATTAGTTTAAGGCATCAAAACGTGCTCTGCAAGTTGGAGCTTCTCTTTTGTCAGAGACAACCTAGGTTTTGGAGTGACCTTGGGAAAAACAATTTTTCTCCTTGATGGAGTGTCTAAATTGCATTCTTGAGGAGTCTATCATATAACAGACTTCAATAGCATACCAACTAGCTATCAAGCTCTCAATCCAGAGAAGTTTAAGGCAACCAAAAGCGGTTTGGAAAATTGACGGTGCGTTGTGGAAGAGTGCGCTGTGCTTGGAGGCTTGGCACTACGCTCAGGAACACTGCGCTACGCTTGGGCCAGAGTAGCTAAAATTTCCTGAAACTCACCCAAAACCAACTTTTAAGCTTGATCACTTGTTTTATTTCAATCCTAAGCTGAGCTACAAGTAAGTACACCACCTTACTTACCTTTTTAATTTTCAAAATCAATTCATTCCAAAGCTTTCTTCAATTAGGGGTTTTCAGTGAATTTCTCATGAAAAAGTGATAGGGTTGATGATGACCACTTTCCTTTCTTGATTTTTAACATGTAAAATCTTACCATACACCTTTATACATGTTTGATATGCCATGTAAACCACTCAATCAACCTCAGAACATAAATTTACCTCATTAAGATTGATAACCCTAGTTCATTCCTAGGGGGTTTTGGGCACTTTCCCTAAACGCGAACTACCCATCTTGAACACCTCCCATTTATAGATGTGGAAAATCATGGTCATACGACAAACGTCGACGTGGGAATAAATGGAGAGAATGAAAGAATGCAGCTATTGTACGAGTGTTTCCTCGTTATAATTCAATTCCTAATCATAAAGATGACAAGTTTTTAGAATTTTGTTGATCGAAGTTGATATTATAAAAGACCTTTCGTGATCTCCGTAGAGATATAGGTCACAAGTGATGAAATAGTTCATAATTGGGAAAACTTTCGATACAATCCATGGCATATTAATTGTAATCCATTACCTCCAATTCAAACAGTTGAATTTGATGAAGTTCCAAATCCACCTACAAATTCTAGGAAAAATAAGTGGGAGATCATTTGTGGATTATATAAGAATAAATTTATAAATTATAATGAGATTGAGATGCTTAGACATAAGGATCGTGATGTTATGCATAACTTGATCAAAAATTTTGTGGATGAGGAAACTTCTAATCGTGCTATTCATTTCATATCTTAAAATAAAAAGTTGAATATGATTCATACTAACCAACATTTGATGTCTTATTCCTTTAAATGTTTGGGAGTTAAAAAAAGAATAGCATTTGATATTATCCTTGACCATTATAGATCAAGGGTTGATCCTTTACTTCTGAGAATCCAAGGAACTGCAAGAAAGTCTTATTTTATTGGAGCTATTAAAAAGGCGCTTGAGATTGAGGCTCTTCCCGAGAAGAGCCCACTACTTCTTTTATCTCCTACAAGGGTTGCAGCTTTTAACATATTTGGAACAACGATTCATTTTTCACTTCAAATCCCAATCAAATAGGTAACTCATCTTCGGGGACCACATTTAATTACCTTGAAAGATGAATTGAATCATGTCAAATATATCCTAATAGATGAAAAAAACTCATTAAATTGACCATGATTATCATCATAGTTCTATAAAATACCTTTTAAGTTGTCATTCTGACATTTTAATTATAGTTAAGCTCTCATCTTACCATTTTTATTAGAGAATGGATCACATGTTGTGCCTCTTTAGATCATTGAGTAACTTCAAACCAAGTACAAGGGAAAACCATTGAAACATATGCACAATTTTCATCCTTGAGACCACTTATAAGACATTCATGGGATAAGGTGTCTATCATACCTTTTGTGAAAAAGCTAATTACTTGAAAGCAGTGATGTAGTCTTTAGATGTACTTGATTGTTTAACCTTGGTCAACTGGCCCAAATGATTAGTATCAATGTCAAAGCATTCGTAAATATCAACAAATTAAGTCGAAGAAGTACATCCACGGTGGGAATTTTTGTTACATTTCCACTATTACCCACACTCTAGATCTAAATATAGGACACCCATGCAAGGACAAGGCCATCAAATGTATTCAAATCTACTTTAGGAAGGCGTGGATATCAAGAAAATGAGCTACAATGGGATTTGGGCCGAGATCTATCATTGATAACTGAGGGCATGGATATCAAGTTATGTTTTTACAGTTAGAAAACAAAGAGTATTGGATGCATTATTATATAAGGTTAAAATGATCCATATTATTGCAATGTTCAAGTTGATTATAATGCTCTATATGAGTTACTTGAAATTGCAATAAATGTATCAAATATGATTAATTATGTTACTTTACCAGAGATATACATTGGAGCTGAATTTGCAGTTTTGAAGGGAAAATCTGAGATTGGTGATGTATTAAAAGGCCTAACTACATCTTCTTTTGTGACAAGACCTCTAAATCTACCACAAGAGATTGAACTTATTTGAGCTTGGGAAAATAACCCTAATGTAGAGCAACATAAACATAACACTTTAGATACTTCTTACTTAATATCATTATGAGACATCTTGAGACATCTTGCTCAAGCTTCTGCTACAGTTTTTGTAAAGAAGAATATGACAAATCTATCGAAAATAATGGAGTTACGAGAGTATCTAAAAAGTCTTCCAAAATCATGAATTGCGGAAAGGTTAATGTGATTTGGAACTGTACTAAGAGGTACACGTGAATATTGGAGCAGTTATGGAATGGCCATATTTGTATAAATTAATGCCCAGTAAAAGTCTTGTAGATCCAGGGGAAGCAAGGAAACGAAGACATCAAAATTTCATTAATAATCCTCATATTGTAGCACAATATTTGAATTTAAGGGATACAATGTTTTGAGATGAAATTTTTGAGCATTTTCATCAAGCTACAGATTTTTGGTGTCGCTATGAATTCCAACATCGTGGATCTCCACACGTGCATGGATTTCTATGGTTAAAAGGTACTCCTAACATGGACACTTTGAATTGGGATGATCCTCCACAGGTTATGCTTGCTAAAGAATATTTTGATAGATGTGTACATGCAATGAATCCACGTGATTGACATCAAAGAAATATTCAGTTTAGGCTCAATGTTGATGACCACCCTTGCTTAAAGGACATGCAACAAATATTTCAATTTGATCCTATGATTGATTATGAAGAACTTCTGAATTGTGTTGAGCGTCACATCACTTGCAATGAGAAATCTTGCCTACACAAGAAGGTGGGAAGATTGGTGTGTCAATATAAGGTGCCATGGGATTTATGCGATCATTCAAAACTTTATGTTGATGAGAATTGAGAAAAAAAGTATGAACCAAGAAGAAACGATGATAGACTGAATACACATAATCGTGAAACATTAATGATGTGGAGAGATGATATAGATTGGCAATCTGATCTTTCAAAGCGTATGGTCATTAATTACATAAAAAAATATGCTACAAAGTCTGAAAAAGGATCATAAACATTTCATGATTTGTTGATGCGTGTTTCCTCTATTCAAAATCCAAATGAACCAACAACATGCACATATAAGAGTGTGTTATGTGAATCCATTGTTGACAGAGATATAGATGCATAGGACACACGCCATTTGCTTTTAGAGCTTCCTCTTTCTGAATGTAGTCATTGATTTGTGGTTCTAAATATTGGTTTGAAGGTTTTCAAACAAGTGTGTGTTGATACATATGACAATGACAATGACAATTCTCTTATTGATGCATATATTGAATGACCTACCCATCCTGAACACCTTCCATTGATAGATGTGGCAAAATCCTGGTCATACAACAAAAGTCAACGTGGGGATAAATGGAGAGAACGAAAAAATGCAACTATTCTACGAGTGTTCCCTTGTTATAATTCAATTCCTAATCATGAAGATGACAAGTTTTTAGAATTTTGTTGGTCAAAGTTGATATTATAAAAGACCTTTCCTGATCTCCCTAGAGATATAGGTCACACAACTGATGAAATTGTGCATAACTGGGAAAACTTTCGATACAATCCATGGCATGTTGATCATAATCCATTACCTCCAATTCAAATAGTTGAATTTGATGAAGAAGAAGTTCCAAATCCACCTACAAATTCTAGGAAAAATGAGTGGGAAATCATTTGTGGATTATATAAGAATAAATTTATAAATTATAATGAGATTGAGATGCTTGGACATAAGGATCGTGATGTTATGCATAACTGGAGCAAAAAAATTGTGGCTGAGGAAACTTCTAATCGTGCTATTCATTTTCATACTAACCAACATTCGAAGTCTTATTCGTTTGAATGTTTGGGAGTTAAACAAAGAATAGCATTTGATATTATCCTTTACCAATTTAGATCAGGGGTTGACCCTTTACTTATGATAATACATGGAAGTTAAACAAAGAATAGCATTTGATATTATCCTTGACCATTATAGATCAGGGGTTGACCCTTTACATATGATAATACAAGGAAATGCAAGTACAAGAAAGTCTTATTTGATTGGAGCTATTAGAAAGGCCCTTGAGATTGAGGCTCTGTGCGAGAATACCCATTGCTTATTTTAGCTCCTACAGGGGTTGCAACTTTTAACATATCTTGAACAACAATTCAATTTGCACTTCAAATGCCAATAAAAGAGGTAACACGTCTTTGGGGACCAGGGTTACTGACCTTGCAAGATGAATTGAAGCATGTCAAATATATCCTAATAAATGAAATGAGTTTCATTGGAAGAAATTTGCTAAAAAGCATTGACTCTAGACTTCAGCAAGCTTTCACATTGGTTGGTGATTTGGGACAGTTACCACCTATTACTGATAAACCTATATATGCATCTGAATGTCTCATAAAAGAAATATGGAATTCATTCACAAAAGTTGTGACTCTTGACACTACGTTTCGACAATATGGATAGAGCATGAGTTTATTCACTAATTTTCTAATTTTCAATAAAAAAACCCCATACCTTAGAACATTCACAAGAAGGAAAGGAACAAAGTCAACCACAAATCTACTTAACACTAATGTCAAGCTCTCTTGCTAACAAAAAGCCTAAATCTTCTACTTCCTCTATACAGTGTCAATCTAAAGAACAATATAACCATGAAAACAACAACTTTCTCAAATCTCCAAAAACACCCTTAAAAGAAAAAGATACTCCTTTAAAAAAGGAAGCAAATTAAAATATCAAAGAAAAATAACTCCTCCATCACCAAAATAACCAACTTCAGATGCTAAAATGAAAAATATTTCTCATTCAACAATACACACCTTTCATGGAGAAAATCCAATTACCTCCTTTTTTTTTTTAACTTCAATACCCTACATTGCTTTCAAAAGTATAGACACAGATACACCAAGTGGAAAACATATTCCACACATGGGTAATTTTTATACCAAAGGAACACAAACTGGAATCTTAAGTGGTGAATAAAAGGAATAATAAAAAGCTAAAAATGAGTCAATCTCAAGGGTAAATGCCCTTTCTCTCTTCATTCAATTCAACTTCGAGAATCTCCCAATCCTGGCATTCATCTTCTACGTAGTGATTTGATTCAACTTCGAGAATCTCCCAATCCTGGGATTCATCTTCTACGTAGTCATTTGATTCAACTTCGAGAATCTCCCAATCCTGGCATTCATCTTCTACGTAGTGATTTGATTCAACTTCGAGAATCTCCCAATCCTGGCATTCATCTTCTACGTAGTCATTTGATTCAACTTCGAGAATCTCCCAATCCTCGAATTCATCTTCTACGTAGTCATTTAATTCAACTTCGAGAATCTCCCAATCCTCGAATTCATCTTCTACGTACTCATTTAATTCAACTTCGAGAATCACCCAATCCTCGAATTCATCTTCTCCGTACTCATTTAATTCAACTTCGAGAATCTCCCAATCTCCAACGCTATCCTGAGGTTTGAAATTGACTTCTACGACATCCCCACCCGCAAAAATATGTTCATCCTTCAAATAAAATTCGAATTCGAATTTATCCTTACTGGAAATATCGATTCTTCTGCAATTCTGATGAGCTGCGAAACAATTATCGTTAGAATCTGCGAAAACATCTTCAATGCAGTCCCCATGATCTGCAGTTATATCATCATCCTTTTCTAATTCTAACTCGTGGTTACAGCCTGCAAAATCATCTTGCATTTCGGTATCTCCAGCTGATGCAATAACATCATCATGTACAGTTGTGGGCACTGCAGCAGCACCATTGCGGTCACTATAGGATTTTAAGCCTGTTAATTCTTTGCGAATAAAAAACAACAAATAGACTTGCTGATCTGACAACACCTCCTGTTCGGAGACAGGAGAGACATTCGCATCATTGCAGCAATGCCAGCTATCATCTTCCAGGTTCTTCACATAGGCATAATAATGCCCAGAGTCATGGGAGAATCCTGAATGGATAATGGTGGCGAATAGAATATAATAGTCCGTATTAATATTATACTTCTCCTGGTCAGCACCTGCAGACAAATAATTATCAAGTCCCAAGCGTTGTTTAAAGCTAATATTCCGATTTATTTTAATGCTAGAACCATAATCATCCATAGCAAATCTGTTGAGTTGAATGACCAGAACGTTGGGAGGTTTGAAAATTGACATTTGCATTTGGGCTGGCGTTAAGTTTTTGCAATTTTGGCATCTATAAACATTATCCCCATCTTCCAGCAGCTGTGATGCAAAATAACAAGAGAGCGCCTCTTCCAAGGAAGTTACAGCGTTTGTTAATGGAAGGCTCAGGTCCATAATATCTTCCTTCTCGTTCGACTCACCTCCGCAGAAAATGCACTTCACTTGCCATTGCGTTACACCGCCGAAGATGCTTTTAATAATCCCTTCATCTCCGCCATCTTTTTCACGTACTCTCTGCTGCTTCCACACGTCGTTGCAGGCTCCAATCACATAAGTTAGAAATTCGTGGGCGTCTTCCTGGTTTCCTTTCACAAAATGTTTGGCAAAGAGATTCAAAGAGTTTGTGATTTCACGAGGAGAGTCGCATGATTGGGCAGTGTTGCAGAGAGACCTCACGATGCGTTTCTCCAGCAAGCAGAAAGGGCAGTCATGGTTAGACGATATATTGCAGGAAGCAGAATGTGGATTGGCGCCGAGGCAATGTTCTGCCAAGGGAGGTGTGTAAGTGAGACACTGAAGCACACTGTTGAGATAGCATGTATTGCCAAGATTCATAAGCCCTGTCGGTCGTCTTGCCCGTGCTTCTTTTTCTTGCCCGCCCGACTCCATTGCGCTTGTTACACTGAAGAAGCTGGCTATGGCGTGAGAATCCCCGAGCTGGAGTAGAAGCATTCGGTTATTACTTTGACAATACGAGTGTATTTCTGGCTTAGAACGTGGATTCCTCCTTTATATATAGATCCTTCCTTCCGTTTCATACCAGCCTTGGCCTTGGCCGACCATTAGTGTGGCCCAGTTTTTAGACCCGACACCCACCCAGGTCATAGTTTATTTAATTTGAATTTTGAATCACCTCCACCGAGAGTTAATAATCTTTAACCCCCTCCAAATTTTGGGTTGCCGTGATTATTATTTTCATTTAAATATTCCATAATCCATTTTCAAGAGTTTAAATATTCCATAATCCATTGATCATGGTTCCTTCTTTTTTCAAATAGAGAGATAGAGTTTTTATTTTTATTTTTCCTTTTTGGATAAAACTTTATAGAAATACTTTCGACTTTGGATCTCATGTCATTTGTCATCTTTATAATAAAAAATCAATTAACAAAAAAATATTGTGTTATTATAGAAGTGTTAAGTAATTAATATTTTATTTAAAAATAAAAAAATATTCTTAATTAAAAAAAATTACTATAAACTAACATATATTTATCTTAATTTCTCATCTACCAAGCACTTCTTTTGAGTGTAAAACTTGAGAAAAAAATTGCACTTCAAGAAATTGTGTTCCTCTAGATTCTTGGTAAATCCATTGTTAAAATATTAAAATGGATTTATGCTAGTTTAAAAATAATTTTGATATATATATATATATATAGCGTTGACATTGAAATTTTTTATATATTTATGATTCATATTTTCATATTAAAATGCTAATACATGTTCCCTCCTATTCGGCACAAGCAAGCAAAGTCATCTTTCTCTTAGCTATATACAAGTGAATTACTTGCTCCATTTTTTGTGATTATTTTTACAAATCATGTTCCATATATGAGCAATTTCTATATATGGAATTTGTACATATCTTCGTTTATGCTTCTCCATCGTATATGCGCAAATTCAATATACAGAAATTGCGTATATACAAAAACCCCGATACTTAATTCAAAAGAGTGAAGGGAACTCTACTTGAATGGTTCATGATTATTTTAATGGTTAGATTAAAAAGATAATTTATTTATTTACTTAAATTATTTATTTAATAATTATATATATATATATATATATATATATATATATATATATATATATAATTTAAATAAAATTAAATTACTTCTTTAACCAACCATTAAAATTATTTTTAATTGTTTTAATTGTTTCTTTATATAGCTATTTAATTTTTGTCATTTTGTTCTGGTGACAATAGCCAAAATTCTTGGGACACCAAAACGAGTAAAAACATACTCAAAAAGAAATTGAACAATTGAATTTTTAGTGGCAAAAGGCAATGCTATATTTATAGGATATAGTCAATCTCTTTCTTTCTATATATATATATATATATATATATATATATATATATATATATATATATATATATATATATATATATACATATATATATATATATATATATATATATACACAACACATTGAATTAGTTTTGTTATTAAATATTGAAGGAATTACATGCAAAATCTTGGTTAGTGTAGTTGGCTACCTCTTTCTCCTGCAAATCTTCCATAATTTTCTAGAGCCATACAATTTCCTTTGTTGCTTTAGGTGTTGCCACATATTTTGCCTCAATTGTGGAACTTGGCGGAACTGATTATTTGTGTGACATCCAGGAGACAACTCCTAATCCAAAACTCATAACATAATCTAAAGTAGATACGCCAGTTCCTTTATCTCCATCAAAATCTGAATCAGAGTATCTAATCAAGCTAAAGCCATCCACCTGTGTATACATGAATCTAAAGCCTTGAGTTCCCTTTAAGTACTTTAGAAGTCTTTGTGTAGCAAACCAATGACCCTCACAAGGCTTTTAAATAAACCTAGATAGGATTCCAACAATAAATGAAATGTACGGTTTAGTAGCATTCAGGTAGTTGAGACCTCTTATGAGTTGTCGGTACTTTGTTGCATTCTATAAATCTTTTCCTTCAGTGGATGTGAGTTTTAAATTATGTTCCGTTGGAGTAGTCAAAGGATTGCACTCAACCATGCCAAATTTTTTCAGCAAGTCTCCAATGTACTTCTTTTGAGAGAGGAATATAAATCTAAGATGTTGGGTCACTTCAATACAAGGATAGTAGTGAACATATCTCAAATATATCATTGCAAAACCTTTCCTCAAATCCTTCTTCATTGATGCAATGCAATTTTCATTTTTCCCTGTCATCAGAAGATCATCTACATACACCACGAGATATACCACTGTTTTTCCAACTTTCTTAACAAACAAAGTTGCATCATCAAGATCATAGTGTGTGAAATTGAGTTTTAGAAGATGCTCAGTCAATTTCTCATACCAGGCTCGCAGTGCTTGTTTAATGTTAAACAAGGATTTAACAAGATTGCATACTTTGTGTTCATGACCCTTCACAACAAATATTTTTGGTTGAGACATAAATTTATTATATTTCAGATCTCCATTCAGGAAATATATTTTTACATCCATTTGATGGACTTTCCAACCGTTTTGAGCTTCTAAGGAAAATATAGTATGGACAGAAGCCCATTTTGTTGTGGGGGAAAAGGTATCCTCATAATTTATCCCTTCCTTTTGTGCAAAATTTTTTTCACGAGCCTAAATTTATGCTTGTCAAGTGAGAGATATGATGTAACACCATCCTCCCACATCAACCCAAATACCCGAACAACCAAGATAAACATGCAACGAGAGGCTACTATGATTGCATTCAAACTCCTATGTGACCTTAAGGAAATGAAACCAACAGAAACATAACATATAGACCTTCCACATCAGCTACAGGACCCTTGAGAACCATGCCAACACTTTAGGCAGCCTCCCCCTCGGTCCTGTTAGTGTCAGTCTTGTTAGCATGTCACCTGGATCAAATGTTCTTTTACTATGCTTGTTAGGGTGTCAAGTCAATTTTTTATCATTTAAGTGAATCTTCAAATAAAAAATTGGTCATTGGTTGTTGTGTCCAGGTCACTACTGCTCCCTTCACTTACTCATGGTCTTCATCACTCATCATGGTCATTGTCTTCTTCAAGGTATCATATCTTCATTTACGTGTCTTGGGTCATGAAATGGTTAAATTCCTCATTTTAGATGGTCTAGGGTTTCACTCCATGTGTCATCATGATACCATATGTAAAAGAAAAGCATGTCCATCATGTGATTCAGTGGGTAAAGGGAGTTAGCGGCTTAGGGAAAGAAAAATAAAGGTAAAGGTAATGTTTTATTTCTTATAAGACAATGTTACAGTACACTACCTCACCTCATCATTCCTCATAGGGACATGTTTGCTTCAAAATATATTTTTGACCAAATGGAGAAGAATTTTACAAAAGTGAAATAAAATTTTGTCCATTATAGTCCAAGGAACAAAAACCTCCTTCATTTTATGCACAGGTGTTATCATTTGAAAGAAATTCACAAAATACACTTGCTACGGGAGAATTGCTGCACTTCTGGACAACTTGAATTCAAGACAACTTTTCAGGAGTTTGGAGCAGTTATTGACAGTGCTTAAGGATTCTATTGTGTACCAGACATACTAAGCTTTCCAATGGTACCTTCAGATCATTATTTTGATTAGTGTAAGGCATCAAAACGTGCTTTGCAAGTTGGCGTTGCTCTTTTATTAGAGACACGCTGGGTTTTGGAGTGACCTCGGGAAAATCAATTTTCCTCCTTGATGGAGTGTCCAAATTTCATTCTTGAGGATTCTATCATATAGAAGACTTCAAGATATTTCCAACAAGCTATGAAGCTCTCAATTCGGAGCAGATTAAGGCCTCTAATAGTGGTTTGGAAAGCTGGTGTTGCGCTCAGGAAGATTGCGTTGCACTGAGGAACATTGTGCTGCGCTTGGGCCAGAGTAGCTAAAATTGCCTCAAACTCACCCAAAATCAATTTTTAAGATTTCTCACTTGTTTTATTGCAATCCTTAGTTGAGCTATAAGCAAGTACACCACCTTACTTACCTTTTTAATTTGCAAAATCAATTCATGCAAAAGCTTTCTTCAATTAGGGTTTTTTAGTGAATTTCTCATGCAAAAATGATAGGTTAATGATGACCATTTTCCTTTCTTGTTTTTTAACATGTAAAATCTTACCCTACACCTTTATACATGTTTGATATGCCATGTAAACCACTCAATCAACCTCTAAACATAAATTTACCTCACTAAGATTAAAACCGTAGTTCATTCCTAGGGGTTTTGGGCACTTTCCCTAAAAGCTCTGTTTTTTCCATTTTACAAGCACATTGTTCCTTCATTTCTCTTCCACTCATTTTCATAAGTTTTCCATAATCCATATCCACCTATTCCAAACCTCCTTTACCATTTTATCAACTCCACCTACCCATCATTTCATCTTTCACTCCTCCCTCACTATTTTTTCCCCTTTCCTATCATCTAGGATTTCAAAAATGAAATGATATTGTTTCACCCAGCCATCACCAAGACACATCAGCATAGCCTATGGAAGTAGGGTTATCAAACAAATCAAAGGAGGTTCCCAAGGCACCTGGAACTGAGGTGACCAAAACATACGAGAGATGAAGAGGACTTGTGTTTGCTTCTCATGGTGAGAAAGGGGACAAGCCTTCTTCATCAACAAAATAGGGATCGATAGCAAAGGATAAGACACATTTGAGCATGAGTTTGAGCTTATTGATTTAGAGGTAGAAGATCATACTTCAATCATGCAACAGAAAATCAGATAGAATGGCTATCAAATCAAGGAGTAGCAATCAATTTGGAAAGAGCAAAATATGTTATATCATTCCTTGAATAGGAAAACAATCAACTCAAAGCAAAGGAGTTGATCCTAGAAAAGGAAAAGGCCAAATTATTGCAGCAAGTTGGCAAAGGTAAGGAGATCATGGAATCAAGCAAGCCTGAAAGCATCAAAGGGAAGAGGAAAAAGGAAAAGACCAAGAACAAGAGGCCTCAAGAAAGATTTGCAAGAAGAGCAATAACAAATTCTGCTGAATGAGGACCTTGACCTAGAAGATAGGATTGCCCTAGAGGTTCATCAAGATAAGGAATATTGGATAAATAGGGTAAATGAACACTTGGATAAGATCATTGAGACAGAAAACATGGATAATAATTTGCTCAGACACATGGCACACCACTACCAAGCTCAAAACATGATTGCCAATGTCAAAAGTAAAGCAACTTGAAAATAAGCTTAAGGACGCCAAAAAAGACCCAAAGGATGAGGGGAACTTAGAGATGTTTTCTGAAGCATGAATGAAGCTATAAAATAAAAACATGTTTTTACACCTTCCCTCCAATTTTAAGCAAATTTTGAGCATTTTGAGAAATTTTGGTCTAAATTCAGAAATTCAGCTGCTCAAGAAGCGCACCACCTTGGCGCTGTGCTTTTTCCTCAGGCCTCCATTTGAGGAAAGGTCAACATTTTTGGAAAGCTCTTGCCATGTTCTTGAAACAAATTTTATCATATTTTGTAGAGGTGGTTCAGTTTTGGAGATAAAGGCAAAAATCTAGCAAAAAACTAGTATTCTGGACCATTTTTTGACAGGCACTGCACTTATGGAGTGACCTTGAGAGAGTGGAGTTTTGAAGCCCTTCCCATGGTCGAAATTCCGACATTCAAACTGTTATGGAAACTAGACTTGAAGGGATAGTTGATTGTTTTCTTAGTTTTGAATTTTGACCCCTGGAAGGCCCCTCAAAGTCATCTCAAAGTTGGCGTTGTGCTTTTGCACTTTTTTGTGTTTCGAATTGTAAATTACACTGTGTAAATTTCTAGTTTCTAGTTTGACCTGGTCAAAGTCAAGATTCTCTATGTAATGGAACTAGTTTCGAGGATAGGTGATGTAATGGTGCTTGTGCTTCTTTTTCTTGCCCGCCCGACTCCATTTCGCTTGTTAGACTGAAGAAGCTGGCTATGGCGTGAGAATCCCCGAGCTGGAGTAGAAGCATTCGGTTATTACTTTGACAATACGAGTGTATTTCTGGCTTAGAACGTGGATTCCTCCTTTATATATAGATCCTTCCTTCCGTTTCATACCAGCCTTGGCTGACCATTAGTGTGGCCCAGTTTTTAGACCCGACACCCACCCAGATCATAGTTTATTTAATTTGAATCACCTCCACCGAGAGTCAATAATCTTTAACCCCCTCCAAATTTTGGGTTGTCGTGATTATTATTTTCATTTAAATATTCCATAATCCATTTTCAAGAGTTTAATTGAATATTTTTTTTAAGTTGAAGTTTGTGTTTTTATAATTAAAGCATTTTTGTTTTTAAGAGGTTATGAGTTCAATTTTCTTAATATTTTTGGGTAAGAGGAAGTGATCTTATAGCGTGGATTTCCCTGTACAAATATTTTTAGCTTTTAGTGGAATCAATTTTCCTAAATGTCTTTGGAGTTAGGCTCTATTAATAAACCCATAAAAAATGATTCCTTTAAGTAAATATTGAATAAATTATTTGTAAATTAAATCTAACCTATATTCAATGTAATTAATATATGTATATGAAAATTCTTAAATATTCTTAATTTGAAAAGGGTCATAACTAATTGTGGGGTTACAATGTTGGACAAATGGTTTATACATTCAACATGTGGACTACTCCTAGGTTAGACTTCCCTAAGGTTGTGCTCGAGGAAAATCCCATTGATCATGGTTCTTTCTTTTTTCAAATAGAGAGATAGAGTTTTTATTTTTATTTTTCCTTTTTGGATAAAACTTTATAGAAATACTTTCGACTTTGGATTCATGTCATTTGTAGAAGTTAAATTTAAATAGAGAGTACAACCGTCTTTCCTCATAGTCACTTATATAAAAAAAATCAATTAACAAAAAAATATTGTGTTATTATAGAAGTGTTAAGTAATTAATATTTTATTTAAAAATAAAAAATAATCTTAATTAAAAAAAAATTACTATAAACTAACATATATTTATCTTAATTTCTCATCTACCAAGCACTTCTTTTGAGTGTAAAACTTGAGAAAAAAATTGCACTTCAAGAAATTGTGTTCCTCTAGATTCTTGGTAAATCCATCGTTAAAATATTAAAATGGATTTATGCTAGTTTAAAAATAATTTTGATATATATATATATATATAGCGTTGACATTGAAATTTTTTATATATTTATGATTCATATTTTCATATTAAAATGCTAATACATGTTCCCTCCTATTCGGCACGAGTTAAAAAACATATATTTATAGGATATAGTCAATCTCTTTCTTTCTATATATATATATATATATATATATATATATATATATATATATATATATATATATACATACACAAACACATTGAATTAGTTTTGTTATTAAATATTGAAGGAATTACATGCAAAATCTTGGTTAGTGTAGTTGGCTACCTCTTTCTCCTGCAAATCTTCCATAATTTTCTAGAGCCATACAATTTCCTTTGTTGTTTTAGGTGTTGCCACATATTTTGCCTCAATTGTGGAACTGATTATTTGTGTGACATCCAAGAGACAACTCCTAATCCAAAACTCATAACATAATCTAAAGTAGATACGCCAGTTCCTTTATCTCCATCAAAATCTGAATCAGAGTATCTAATCAAGCTAAAGTCATCCACCTGTGTATACATGAATCTAAAGCCTTGAGTTCCCTTTAAGTACTTTAGAAGTCTTTGTGTAGCAAACCAATGACCCTCACAAGGCTTTTAAATAAACCTAGATAGGATTCCAACAATAAATGAAATGTACGGTTTAGTAGTACTCAGGTAGTTGAGACCTCTTATGAGTTGTCGGTACTTTGATGCATTCTATAAATCTTTTCCTTCACTGAATGTGAGTTTTAAATTATGTTCCATTGGAGTAGTCAAAGGATTGCACTCAACCATGCCAAATTTTTTCAACAAGCCTCCAATGTACTTCTTTTGAGAGAGGAATATAAATCTAAGATGTTGGGTTACTTCAATACAAGGATAGTAGTGAACATATCTCAAATATATCATTGCAAAACCTTTCCTCAAATCCTTCTTCATTGATGCAATGCAATTTTCATTTTTCCCTGTCATCAGAAGATCATCTACATACACCACGAGATATACCACTGTTTTTCCAACTTTCTTAACAAACAAAGTTGCATCATCAAGATCATAGTGTGTGAAATTGAGTTTTATAAGATGCTCAGTCAATTTCTCATACCAGGCTCGCAGTGCTTGTTTAATGTCAAACAAGGATTTAACAAGCTTGCATACTTTGTGTTCATGACCCTTCACAACAAATATTTTTGGTTGAGACATAAATTTATTATATTTCAGATCTCCATTCAAGAAATATATTTTTACATCCATTTTATGGACTTTCCAACCGTTTTGAGCTTCTAAGGAAAATATAGTATGGATGGAAGCCCATTTTGTTGTGGGGGAAAAGGTGTCCTCATAATTTATCCCTTCCTTTTGTGCAAAATTTTTTTCCACGAGCCTAAATTTATGCTTGTCAATTGAGAGATATGATGTAACACCATCCTCCCACATCTACCCAAGTACCCGAACAACCAAGATAAACATGCAACGAGAGGCTACTATGATTGGATTCAAACTCCTATGTGACCTTAAGGAAATGAAATCAACGGAAACATAACATATAGACCTTCCACATCAGCTACAGGACCCTTGAGAACCATGCCAACACTTTAAGCAGCCTTCCCCTCGGTCCTGTTAGTGTCAGTCTTGTTAGCCTATAACCTGGATCAAATGTGCTTTTAATATGCTTGTTAGGGTGTCAAGTCAATTTTTTATCATTTAAGTGAATCTTCAAATAAAAATTTGGTCATTGGTTGTTGTGTCCAGGTCACTACTGCTCCCTTCACTTACTCATGGTCTTCATCACTCATCATGGTCATTGTCTTCTTCAAGGTATCCTATCTTCATTTACGTGTCTTGGGTCATGAAATGGTTAAATTCCTCATTTTAGGTCATGGTCTAGGTTTTCACTCCATGTGTCATCATGATACCATATGTAAAAGAAAAACATGTCCATCATGTGATTCAGTGGGTAAAGGGAGTTAGCAGCTTAGGGAAAGAAAAATAAAGGTAAAGGTAATGTTTTATTTCCAATAAGACAATGTTACAGTACACTACCTCGCCTATATACATTATATCTCTTCTTTCTATGGATGCCTTATATTAAAATAGACATAATTCTTGTTTTTCAAGTTCTGTTATTTTGTTTTCATAGTTATCTGTATGTGTCCCTAAGCTAATGAAATCGTGTTTATTTATGATCATGAGTTTCTTCCACACTATATCCTCTATACTACACTGAAAATATTCAAAATACACCATGGCCTCTTATATCTAGCTCCTTCTCATATTTTCTCCTACACTCCTACAACCTAGACCTATTTGTGGCTCCAAACCCTAAGTTTAACAAACCCTAAAAACCAAATTTTCACAAAAAACAAACAAATACACATATCTAGACTAAAATTCATTTGCTTTAAAGTTGTATCACTGATAAGAGACTTAGAGAGATCCCTCTCATGCTCAGTAGGGCTAGCTATTGAGCTGAAGTGGTTTGAGGATACCCTTCTCGATTTCCTTTTCAGCCTAGGAGATTGTAAGGACTAACATTTTTGGCGTCGTTATCGAGGAACGAAAGATCATATCTTCCCTGGGAAAGAACGACAAGGATCAAATCTAATTGCTGATGGTGAACACTGATCAGGCACAAGAAAGGTCATGCAATTTTCACCAGGCGACTCCAGTGTCGAAGAATCCAAAGGCTCAAAAATTTCATGGCAACTCCACTGATAAAAAAACTGGTAGTTTGAAGAACTTCATGGTGTCTTAATTGTTTTAAAGATGGATTCAACTTCTCGAAGGTATGCTCCTACGAATCGAGCTCATATTGCTGGTTTTCCGAATCGAATTCCTTGTATATATTGGAAAACAGGGCTGCCAAAGTTTAAAGGTCGGGAAGGAGAAGAGACTAGTTTGCATTTGGTCAAATTTCATTTTCATATTCACATATTAAATGCTAAGTTTCCTGAGGATTGTCTGATGAATATTTTCATGGCTACCTTGGAGGAAATGGTGAGGAAATGGTATGAGAGTCTACCATCTGCTAGTTTATATTCTATAAATGATTTTCATTCAATTTTCTTTCATAATTATCAAAGTTGCAATTTTTCCTTATCAATGATGGGTAGCTGTTGTGAGATTTCTGAAAATTTCATTAAATTTCTTGAAAATTTGTATGGGGATGAAGAATTTATCGAAGAAGATATATTACAAGCCCTTTATGATTTTTTCTCCCAACAAGAATCAACAGTTTCCTCCTTGAATGAAACAGACTGGGATCAAAATAGGGAAAAGCCTACTCCTGATCTTGAAAATGAAAATCACAAAGCCAATGTTGATTTCTATAAAACTCAGTTGTCTCCTTTGTCTAAAGATGAAATTGATCAGCTTTTGAAAAAGCATGTTACAGACCAAGTTAAGGTAGGTTTGTTGTGCTCACAAAGTCAAGATTATGTGAGTGAAATTTCTTCCATTATTGAAAATGAAAATCTGGGTTTAAATGATGACAGTCATGAGACTAATGAAACTATACATGAGGTTGTTGTGAGTAAGCCAATTTGTGATGTAGATTTCCTGCAAGGAGATTAGCTAACAAAGACTGTTTTCTTTCATGAAAAGGATAGGGCTGACCTGTTTAATAATCTTGAAGAATGTGTTTTATTCAAGGATTATTTAGACTATGACATGGAAGAGTATGACTCGGAGATCGATAGTATGCCAAAGATAGAATTAGAGTTGCTCATGCTTGAGAAATTTACAGCCAACACTCACGTGGCAGAAAGTCATATTTCCCTATGCCTTCGTATGGATCAACAACCAAGTATTCTTTCATATCAAAATGAAAGGAGTACTTGTATTTTTGCCGGATTTCAAAACAAGGTAACATTTCAAATTTTTAAGGATCCTTACACTGATTTTTTGCAGCCATCTGAGAAGTTGAATTTTCTTGTATTTATGGATCATGAGTACATCTTCAGTGGACACTGGAGTTGCCTAGCTTTTGTTTGTTCTACCTGCTCAAGGAAAGTACAAGAGAAATTCAAGTAAGTAGCCATTTGATGGATTGGTTACACTAGAGGGATCATTACACATGATTGTATATACATCTTCAGTAGGACGGTCGTTATCATCAGGATTTGAAGCCCGAGGTGAAGGCCCTAAGATCCTGATGGTTTGCTACCATAAGTAAGTTCAGTCAATATGTTTTTGATAGTCAAGTCAATCAGTTTTCAATTTGAGTTTGGTCTTTGCATTCTTACTCCATTGCCCAATGGATAAGGCCACCTGGTCTATGGTGTTCTTGACACCTCCAAGGAGTTTCCATCCCCAGTTTGAGCCGATGTCAGTGTTAGTCTTGTTAGCCTATCACCTGGATCAAATGTGCTTTTACTATGATTGTTAGGGTGTCAAGTCAAATTTTTGTCATTTAAGTGAATCTTCAAATAAAAATTTGGTCATTGGTTGTTGTGCCTAGGTCACTACTGCTCCCTTCACTTACTCATGGTATTCATCACTCATTATGGTCATTGTCTTCTTCAAGGTACCATATCTTCATTTAAGTGTCTTTGGTCATGAAATGGCTAAATTCCTCATTTTAGGTCATAGTCTACGGTTTCACTCCATGTGTCATCATGATACCATATGTCAAAACAAAAACATGTCCATCATGTGATTCAGTTAGCAGCTTAGGGAAAGTAAAATAAAGGTAAAGGTAATGTTTTATTTCCAATAAGACAATGTTGCATTACACTACCTCGCCTCCTCATTCTTCATAGGGACATGTTTGCTTAAAAATATATTTTTTACCAAATGGAGAAGAATTTTACAAAAGTGAAAGAATTTTTTGTCCATTATAGTCCAAGGAACAAAAACCTCCTTCAATTTATGCACAGGCATTATCATTTGAAATCAATTCCTAAAATACACTTGTTACGGGAGAGTTGCTGCACTTTTGGACAACATGACTTCAGGACAACTTTTCAGGGATTTGGAGCAGGTGTTGGCAGTGCTTAAGGACTCTATTGTGGAGCAGACATCCCAAGATTTCCAATGGTACCTTAAGATAATTATTTGGATTAGCGTAAGGCATCAAAACATGCTCTACAAGTTGGAGATTCTCTTTTGTTAGAGACACCGTAGGTTTTGGAGTGACCTTGGGAACATCAATTTTTCTCCGTGATGAAGTGTCCAAATTTCATTCTTGAGGATTCTATCGTATATCATACTTCAAGAGATTTCCAACTAGCTATCAAGCTCTCAATTTCGAGCAGTGTAAGGCCTCCAAAAGCGGTTTGGAAACCAGCATTGCACTCAAGAAGACTGGGCTGTGCTTGGAGGCATGGCACTGTGTTGTGCTCAGGAACATTGCTCTGCGCTCAGGAACATTGTGCTGTGCGTTGGCCAAAGTAGCTAAAATTCCCCAAACTCACCCAAACTCAATATTTAAGCTTTCTCACTTGTTTTATTGCCATCCTAAGCTAAGCTACAAGCAAGTACACCACCTTACTTACCTTTTTAATTTGAAAAATCAATTCACGCCAAAGCTTTCTTCAATTAGGGTTTTTCAGTGAATTTCTCATGTAAAAATGATAGGGTTGATGATGGAAATTTTCGTTTCTTGATTTTTAACATGTAAAATCTTACCCTACACCTTTATACATGTTTTATATGCCACATAAACCACTAATCAACCTCAGAACATAAATTTACCTCACTAAGATTAAAACCCTAGTTCATTCCTAGGTGTTTTTGGCACTTTCCCTAAAAGCTCTGTTTTTTCCCTTTTACAAGAACATTGTTCCTTCATTGTTCCTATATGTGTAGAGATATAGGTCACAAGTGATGAAATAGTGCATAATTAGGAAAAATTTCAATACAATCCATGGCATATTGATTGTAATCCATTACCTCCAATTCAAACAGTTGAATTTGATGAAGAAGAAGTTCCAAATCCACCTACAAATTCTAGGAAAAATAAGTGGGAGATCATTTGTGGATTATATAAGAAAAAATTTATAAATTATAATGAGATTGAGATACTTGGACATAAATATCGTGATGTTATGCTTAACTAGATCGAAAATTTTGTGGATGAGGAAACTTCTAATTGTGCTATTCATTTCATATATCAAAATAAAGGTTGAATACTATTAATACTAACCAACATTCGAAGTCTTATTCTTTTGAATGTTTGGGAGTTAAAAAAAGAATAACATTTGATATTATCATTGACCATTATAGATCAAGGGTTGATACTTTACTTATGATAACCAAGGAACTAATTGGAGCTATTAAAAAGGCCCTTGAGATTGAGGCTCTTCCTAAGAAGAGCCCACTATTTCTTTTAGCTCCTACAAGGTTTCAGCTTTTAACATATTTGGAACAACAATTCATTTTTCACTTCAAATCCCAATCAAAGAGGTAGCTCATCTTCGAGGACCACATTTAATTACCTTGAAAGATGAATTGAAGCATGTCAAATATATCCTAATAGATGAAAAAAAACTCATTAAATTGACCTTGATTATCATCATAGTTGTATAAAATACCTTTGAAGTTGTCATTCTGACATTTTAATTATAGCTAAGCTCTCATCTAAACAATTTTTAGTGGAGAATGGATCACATGTTGCACCTCTTTAGATCATTGAGTAACTTAAAACCAAGTACAAGGGAAAACCATTGAAACATAAGCACAATTTTTATCCTTTAGACCACTTATAAGACATTCATGGGATAAGGTTTCTATCATGCCTTTTGTGGAAAAAGATAATTACTTGAAACCAGTGATGTAGTCTTTAGTTGTACTTGATTGTATTTCATGCTTGAGAAATTTACAAAGAACACTCAGGTGGCAGAAAGTCATATTTCCCTATGCCTTCTTTTAGATCAACAACCAAGTATTCTTTTAGATCAAAATCAAAGGAGTACTTGTATTTTTGCTGGATTTCAAAAAAAGGTAACATTTCATACTTTTAAGGATCCTTACACTGGGAAGATAAATTTTCTTGTATTTATGGATCATGAGTACATCTTCAGTGCAAACTCAGAGTTGCCTCACTTTTGTTTGTTATACCTTGATCTGAATTTGAAACTACTTGAAATTTGTTTGCAAGGTATTCAATTCAGAATTATACATGTTTAAAAGATTTCCATGTCTTGCAGAAAGAAAACACATGAATTTTTTAGCTGTTCATGACCCATTTAAGCATAGCAGAGTTATTTCCTTTTACTGTTTAACACATTAAAATGAATTTGATCTGCAAAATAAATCAACCACAAATGCAAAAGAAGTTGATAAAGCAGTTCACCCCTCCAGGGCTACGTCTGCTGGGTCCAAAGCTCCCAACTGGGCTTGTCCTTTTTTTGTTAAATGCTAAAATTGAAAATACAGCTGAATAGAAGCATCTACAGGAGAAATAGATGGTAAAAATGGATTCATAACACTTGAATCCTTCAGGATTGACTATTGGATCACCTCCAATGGATACCTGCAACCCTATACAGTCTTCACAAAACTGGGCCCTAGTGGCTCCTAGAACTTTCATGGCTCCAAAACCTCTGCAAATGACCTAAGATGGCTGTAAGACCTACACCAATGCCTTCAAAAGGTCGAAAATACCCAAAATCAAAAAAAAAAATTGTCCAAAACCAACTTTTCTAGCCAAAGTTATGGCCATTTAAAGTTTCTCCAGTTTGCCCCTAGAAAAACTCCAGCTAACTTTAGTTAACTCCAGTTAGCTCCGCCAATTATGGCGGGTCCGCCAAATTTGGCGCTCCTGCCAAAATTTCAGCCAACTTAACTGCAATTACATTTAATGTTTGGGTGGTTGCCTCGAATTTCGTGCAGGCGGAATATTCCTTTTTTAATTTTTTTTTGAAAAATTAAAATTTCTAATGTTATGGACAAATTCTTCTTTTTGCCATAACTTCCTCATACAGCAACCGTTTTTTGAACCATTTGTGGCACCAGAATCGGGGGAAGACAAGCACTTTCTAGTCGTTCAACTTTGAACCAGTTCTAAGCACTTTAAATTTTGAGCATTTTACGACACTTAGGACATGAGCACCTGATCACACCTCCCCATTGGGAAGCTTTTGGACCCCAAAAGCCTTCAACTACCTGTTAAAGAGGTGAGGGTACAGCTCCCTCACCTGTCCACCTCGATCCACTTTTCCTTGTTCGGTTTGCTGCCTTTGAAACCAACCCGAACATAATCTACTCTGCCCCTCCTTGAAGTGCGTGTCCTTCTGTCAAGGATTGTATCTTCTTTCAGTGCATCTAAGAATTCTGGTGAGAAATCTTCTATAGATGGCAGCTGAACAACATTTTCATGATCAACAACCAAAGGAGGTTCACAAACGTAAGTTCTCCACATTGACAACATAATACATTTGCATGTAGGAAGGCAAATCTAATTGAAAAGCATTATTTCCAACCTTCTTGAGGATTTTGAATGGACCATAATGATAGGCTTCAACTTTTTAGCTTCTCCTTGCATCCTTTCCTTACTAATGTACAGCCATACCTCATATCCTTCTTGAAACTTGTGATCGACTCTATGCTTGTTGTGTCTTTCCTTGTACTTGCCTTGACTCTTCTCAAGCTGTTCTCGAATTTGCTGATGTATTTGCTGAATTCTTTCAATGAATGAACGAGCTTTGTCAATGTCACTATGTCCCTCAATGGCAACATCTTTCTCAAGAATGAAATCAAGAGGTGATTTTGGCAAGTAACCAAAACAAGCTTCAAACGGTGAGGTGTTTGTGGAAGAGTGTTTGGCACGATTGTAAGCATGTTGTATGTAGTGCAAATGATCATCCCAAAGCTTGGGATGCTTGCTGCAATAACCTCTCAAGAGGTGCACAATGGTTCTGTTCACAACTTCGGTTTGTCCATCTGTTTGCGGATGGAAAGCAGTACTTTTCTTCAACTTTGTGTCCATCATCTCCCATAGGTTGGACCAAAAATTTCCCACAAATCTGGAATCCTTGTCACTAATAATGGAAGTAGGCAAACCAAAGTGAATCCATACATGATGAAAAAATAATTCAGTAGTTTGTTCAGCAGTTATAGTTTTCTTACAAGGCATAAGTATACACATTTTGCTGAAACGATCAACTACTATATATAAATAATCATGCTGCTTTCGAGATTTTGGCAAACCTTCTACAAAATCCATAGAGATGCTCTCCATGGTCTAGAATTTACCGGCAAATGAGTATACAAACCAAGCTTCCTGTTGCTAGGCTTGCTTGTAGCACATAATGAACAACCTCTTATGAACCTTGAAACAGAATCTACCATGTGAGGCAATAGCAATACCTCTGTAGATGTGCAACTGTTTTGCTCACACCAAAATGGCTAGCAATAAGAGAAGAATGAGCTTCTCTTATGACATTTATCCTCTCCCCTTGTGGTATACACAACTTGCCCAAATGAAACAACAAATTGTTATGCATGTGATGGTCATTTTCCTCTACATGATTTCCTTTACTCAAGTTAGCATACACATCTTTAAAGTCATCATCAGATGCATATTGTTCTATGTAACTATCATGTACAATGGAATCATTCTTAAGTAAAGTAAGAGTACCAATAATAGGCCTTGAAAGCATATCAACAACCTTATTGAAAGTACCTTTCTTATACCTTATTACGAAATGGAACTGTTGCAAGAAGCCCATCCATCTGAAGTGTCGTGACTGTTGTAACTTGCTTTGTGATTACAAGTACTGTAAGGGCTGATGGTCGGTATGTATAACAGTTTCTTTGCCCATCAAGTAGTGTTTCCACTTTTTGACGCTTTGTACCAACGCATACAACTCCTTATCATATGTAGGATATTTACAATAGCACCATTAAAAGTTTCAGAATGAAAAGCAATAGGCTTACCATGCTGTAGAAGAACTGCACCCATAGCATAATCACTAGCATCAGTTTGTATCTCAAATGGCTGTCTCAAATCCGGTAATGCAAGGACTGGAGCTGAACTAATCTTCTCTTTCAAAGATTCGAAAGCTTTTTGCTGCTTGCCTCCCCATTGGAAAGCATGCTTCACACTTGTCACTGCATGCATAGGAGCTGCTATAGAAGAGAAGTTAGAGATAAACTTCCTCCAATATTGAGCTGCACCAAAAAACTTCTTACCTCTGTTATGGATTTGGGAGTAGGCCACTTCACAATAGCCTCAATCTTAGCAGGATCAATTCTCAAAGCACCTCCTCCTACTATGTGTCCCAAATAAACCAAAGAAGTCTTTCCAAATTCACACTCTGACATTTTAAGAAATAACTGATTCTTCTTCAAAACATCAAGTACTTTTCTAACATGCATGACATGATCTTCTCTAGACTTGCTGAAAATTAAGATGTCATCTAAGTAGACAATAATTAAATCATCAAGAAAAGGACGCAAGACATCATCCATTACCTGCATGAAAGTTGCAGGTGCATTGCACAAACCAAACGGCATCACAAGCCACTCAAAGAGTCCTTGTTTGGTTTTAAAGGCTATCTTCCAAATGTCACTTTCTTCAATTCTTACTTGATGATATCCACTGCGCAAGTCTAGCTTAGTGAAATATCGAGCATCTTTCAGCTGGTCTAGAAAATCATCTATCCTTGGGAGTGGGTAATGATTCTTTACCGTTATCTTGTTCAAGGCCCTGAAATCAACAAACATATGCCAAGTGCCATCTTTCTTTGGAATCAATACAATCGGTGACCCACATGGCGAAGTAATTGGCCTTATGAAACCCTTGTCCAACAAGTCCTTGATTTGCTTCTTTATTTCAGCATTCTCCATAATAGACATGCGATACATGCCTATGTTTGGAAGAGGACAATCTGGATGCAAATGGATTTCATGCTGAATCTCCCTCTTAGGAGGCAAACCTGTAGGCTCCTGAAACATCTCATGATATGCATCAACTACATCATACAGATCTGATTTAAGTTTTGGAACACAATTGTCAAATGACTCATGATTCACATCATCCTTGGGCTTAATCATAAGAAGAACAAAATTCTTACTTGAATTGACCAGCCTTTTTACCTGTCCTGCATTCACCATCGCTATATTTGTCTTCTTGCGATGAGCTCTAACAATGAACTCCTTGCCATCTTTGAAAAGATGATATTTGTTTTCATGGCGATGAAAGATAGCTTTCCTGTCAAACAAGCAAGGACTTCCCAAAACAATTCCTGCTATATCAAAAGGTACCACATCAAGTTCAACTGTGTCAATAAAATGTGCAATAATTGCAAAGCGCAATGTGCACTTTCTTGAAACTTGTAAATTTTCATCCTTGCAAATGCATCCAAGTGGATATGGCTTCGGATGTGGAATGGTCTCAAGTTTAAGCTGCTTGACCAAGTCCTCTGATATAAGGTTTGCTTGTGACCCACTATCAAAAAGTGTGTCAATTTTAGTATGTTTTGAAATCACCCTCACATGAAACAGTTCAATTCTTTCTTCCTCATTAGGAGCTTGTACATGGCAGTTTGAGGTACTAGTGCTGGCTTGAGTTTCAAATTCTTTTCCCTTCAAGTTTTTCAAACCCATGGCTGTAATTTTGGTTTCATCACCTGAATCTCCCCTAAATCTTGTGGTGTAGATGTAGTAGCAGCAATTTTATGTTTCCCTTTGGATTTGTTAAATTGAGGTCTTTTTTCAGGATATAATTTCCAATAGTTTTTCTCCTCATGGCCTGGTTTAGAACAATGTTTACAGATCACTTTCTCACTCTCCTGTTTGACAGATGCATTCTTTTTTCCCTTTCCCTGGAGGTTTTCTCTTTGTTTTTCCCCTTGGGGGGCTTGTTTCTACCCTGTGTTTTTTCCCCTTGCCTTTAAATGGGTAGCTTGGACACAAACCTCGTCCAGGCTAGTAGGGTTAAACATCAATATGGTGTGTCTAAGGTAGCTATGCAAGCCACCAATGTATTTCAGCAAGGTTTCTTGGGTCTGTAAATCTACTCCTAACAAGAGAGCTCTTCTCCTAATTCTTGGGTGTAGTCTTGGATACTCTGACCCTTAAGTTGTCTGAAATTTTGCCAATTCATAATGGCTTTCTGCATGTGAGCAAGAGGATAAAATTGTCTTTTAATGGCTAACAGAAATTCAGGCCATGTTAAGGTAACCTTACCAAATTTTTTGATCTCCTCTTTAGTCTTGGCCTCCCACCAGACCAATGCTGCTCCATCCATTCTCAAAGAAGCCAACTGAATCTGTGTGGCATCATTATGCATATTTTGGATCCTCAAGTAAACTTCCAACTGCCTAATCCAGTTGTCAAGCTTTTCTGCATTCACTTCACCATTAAACATAGGTAATTCGAATTTTACATCAAGCTTCAAAAAAGGACTTTTTCCAGAGGATCTATGCTTATGAACAGAAGAAGACGAGGATGAAGAGGAAGAAGTTGAAGATGGGGGTGGTGGATCACCATTTCCTCCATGTCCTTTCTTGGAATGATCATCATCCTTCTTACCTCCTGAAGAGCCCTCTCTTCATGTGGATGTTTGGACCCTTCTCCAGCCAATTTCTCATTTCTTTCTTGGTACAATATCCTCACCATTTCAGTGAGGTCCAAGAAAGCCTTTTTGAAGACTCTTTCTTCTTATTTTGGATCTGTCTCTATAGGAATTTCTCCTTCATGTTCAGAAATCCTTGAAGCTTCTGCTGAGACTCTTGAGGGTGAAATTGAAGGTGGAGGTGATGGGCTCTTGGCCTTCCTTGACTGAGGATTCTCTCATTCTCTAGTCAACTGTCCTTCCCCTCTATTAAGTTCAACCTGGTAAGCATCAATACTTTTCAAGACAGTTAGAAGATATTTGCACAAAAACCCTGAGCTCTGTACCAACTTGATCTGAATTTGAAACTACTTGAAATTTGTTTGCAAGGTATTCAATTTAGAATTAAACATGTTTAAAAGATTTCCATGTCTTGCAGAAAGAAAAACATGAAATTTTCAGCTGTTCATGACCCATTTAAGCATAGAAGAGTTATTTCCTTTACTTTTTAACACATTAAAATGAATTTGATCTACAAAATAAATCAACCACAAATGCAAAAGAAGTTGATAAAGCAGCTCACCCCTCCAGGGCTACGTCTGTTGGGTCCAAAGCTCCAACCGGGCTTGTCCTTGTTTTTATTAAATGATAAAATTGAAAATACAGCTGAATAGAAGCATCTACAGGAGAAATAGATGGTAAAAATGGATTCAGAACACTTGAATCCTTCAGGATTGACTATTGGATCACCTCCAATGGGCCCTAGTGGCTCCTAGAACTTTCACAGATCCAAAACCTCTGCAAATGACCTCAGATGGCTGTAAGACCTACACCAATGGCTTCCTAGGTCGAAAATACCCAAAATCAAAAAAAAATCGTCCAAAACCGACTTTTCTAGCCAAAGTTATGGCCATTTAAAGGTTTTCCAGTTTGCCCCTAGAAAAACTCCAGCTAACTTTAGTTAACTCCAGTTAACTCCAGTTAGCTCCGCCAATTATGGCGGGTCGGAAAATTTTGGCGCTCCTGCCAAAATTCTGCCAACTTAACTGCAGTTACATTTAATGTTTGGGTGGTTGCCTCCGATTTCGTGCAGGCGGAATATTCCTTTTTTAATTTTTTTTTGAAAAATTAAAATTTCTAATGTTATGGACAAATTCTTCTTTTTGCCATAACTTCCTCATACGGTGACCGTTTTTAGAACCGTTTGCGGCACCAGAATCGAGAAGATGAGCACTTTCCAGTCATTCAACTTTGAAAATAGTTCTAAGCACTTAAAAGTTTGAGCATTTTACGACACTTAGGACATGAGCACCTGATCATACCTACTCAAGGAAAGTACAAGCAGAATTCAAGTAAGTAGACATTTGATGGATTGCTTACACTAGAGGGATCATTGCACATGATTGTATATAAATATTCAACAAGAGGGCGATTATCATCAGGATTTGAAGCTCGAGGTGAAGGCCCTAAGATCCTGATGGTTTGCTGCCATAAATAAGTTCATTCAATATGTTTTTTATAGTCAAGTCAGTCAGTTTTCAGTTTGAGTTTAGTCTTTGCATTCTAACTTGATTGCCCAATGGATAAGGCTACTTGGTTTACGGTGTTCTTGACACCTCCAAGGATTTGTCATCCCAGTTGGAGCCAATGTTAGTGTCAGTATTGTTAGCCTGTCACATGGATCAAATGTGCTTTTACGATGCTTGTTAGAGTGTCAAGTTAAATTTTTGTCATTTAAGTGAATCTTCAAATAAAATTTTGTCATTGGTTGTTGTGTCTAGGTCATACTGCTCCCTTCACTTACTCATGGTCTTCATCACTCATCATGGTCGTTGTCTTCTTTGAGGTATATCTTCATTTAAGTGTCTTGGGTCATGAAATGGTTAAATTCCTCATTTTAGGTCATGGTCTAGGGTTTCACTCCATGTGTCATCATGATACCATATGTCAAAACAAAAACATGTCCATCATGTGATTCAGTGGGTGAAGGGAGTTAGTAGCTTAGGGAAAGAAAAATAAAGGTAAAAGTAATGTTTTATTTCCAATAATACAATGTTGCAGTACACTACCTCGCTTCATCATTCCTCATAGGGACATGTTTGTGGGGAAAAATGCCTATGCAGGACGATCCTATCCACCTAAGGTGTGACAGCGCCTTAGCAACAAAGAATACAGCTATTATGATTTCTTCCTTTATGAAATGTGAAAGAGGGGAGATCGGTAGACTTACCGTTGTCTTCCGGTTGTCCCTCGAACTAGATCCTCTTCTCTTGTGTGTCCACAGCTACTTGCCTCCTCGCTTGCTCAAGAGAACAGCTACTTGAATCCCACAAGATCACAAGAGAACAGCTACCTGTGACAAGAGAACAGCTACTTGTGAGAAGAGAAGAACACAATACAAAGGCAA